>JAUMHQ010000058.1:11195376-11228413 GCA_032361165.1 Enteromius paludinosus
GTCCATGTACTGAACTGTTATTATTCAACCATGCCAAGGTCAATTCAGTTTTCCATTCTATGGCACCTTTAAGAAAGACAATTCCTAAACTAAGATCAAAAGCAATGTCTCAAAAGATTATTTACCCACAGAAAAAAAAGAAACCTTTTCACACTAATTTCCCTTAGAAGTAATGCTTTTGTTTTGTGGAATTGAAATGGTTCTTTATTCACAAATAGTTCAAACCACATTTTAACACTGAGGCAGAAGACTCATATTGCCTTGTTAGTGTCTAGAAGGAGGATTTAAATGAATTGGATGCTGTAAATGTACATTACTAATGAACCCGCTTTACTGCAACATCCTGTAAGGCTTCAAATAACTGTATTACATTACCAATATGAGTCTGGCATAGTTAAACTCGATGACCTGCACCTGGGAGGCCCTTCATGCAATGAAAAGCTGACGCATGACAAATACTCAGACCGTTCATGTAATAAGATAGTCCTGACCAAGCACACACTCCACAGACACTGCTCCTGTTTCAAACGAGACATGGACCCCCACAAATCACATTCTGTGCTGCGGTCCTGAGGGACACCGCAGAAAATCTTATTGATCGATGCATGATTCTAGAAAAACAGACAGCACGTTCACTATTATTGATCTGAAGAAGTCATGAGACTGACTAATGGCATGTATTCTTAAGGTTGCATGCTTAGGCCACAAGTATATGACACACTACAAAACATCAGCATCAATATCTGACGCTACAGGTGTGTTCAAAAAAGCATATTATCATAAAAGCCCACTCACATCAAGATGCAATGCATGCGCACATACACAATGCAATCAATGCAATTTTTCTGCCACATTTTAAATTACATGTAAACGGGTCAGGGTGTTTGTGGACTACATTTCTCATGGAGTGATGTTCCTGTGCCATTCGCTGGGCACGTAATGAGGGAGTCAGAGAGGGCTAAAAGCAAACCCGACAGCAGAAATGGATGCCATTAATCTAGTGCACCATTAAAAATCTGTGATAGATACTGCAAACAAAAACATTTAGACCTACCCGAGGGAAAGAAGGAAGCAAAAAATAATTTGATGCAACATCTAGCTACAGGAAAACATTTCTGTAAAATCAAATCTTATTCCAGAGCCGCCAGGGTTATAATTGGGTGTGCCTATGAGAACTAAACCATAAATTAATGATGAAAACACAGGCATCAAGTTGAAGGCTCTTCATTAGCATTTAGTAAATTAAAACTCTCAGTTAAAAAGACATACAACATTGGTCGTTGGCAAACAGGTAAATTAGAACTTGAGCTGTAGGTAAAATGCAAAAAGGAAAGTGAAATCGTGTAGAGTGCCAATGCACTGAATCATTTGAATGTCAAAGATGTTCAAACAAATCCAGATGTCATCTAATGCCACTTACGCAGTTTCATAGTGATGAGGGGCCATTAAGGGCAGGTTCTGATTAGAAAGCTCATCAGACTGCAGTAGAGGATGTTATGGAGGCCTCAAAAGAGAGGGTCATGTCTCAAGGTATCGGTGGAGAGCAGGCGCAGGCTGCTTCCAAGAAACAGCATCGTCAGGGGCACATAATAATGAAGTGCTGAGCAAGCTTCAGGCCAAAAAACCCCACACAAGCGATCTTTTTAAGGCGGTGAGCTGCATTTTGCAAATTGAGTGTGTGCTTAACATGAGTGTTTATGAAAAACTGGTCGAAAAATGTTATTCCTGCGTTAAATCCTGAAACTAATGAAATAGCCAAAATATCCCTTACAGAAACATTTCCTATAAACCTACTTGGGGGGAAAATTTGAGATTCAAAATAACCTTCAGTCATTCATGGTCCACAGAAATTCCAGAATTGTTGAATTACATTTTTTTGCTTAACATTTTAGAAATACTGCATATTTGGACAGTTCAAAAGTTTGAGGTCAGTATTTTTTTAATAAAGTTTAGAATTTTACAAAATATTATTATTTCAAATAAACTTGTTTCTTTTAACCTTCTTTTCATCACCCCGTGTTCTGCACTAAATTAGACTGATTTCTAATAAGTATTTTGATGTTGAAGACTGGAGTAATTGTAAAATGTTACATTTTAAAATATATTAAAAAATTATAATAGTTTAATTTAACTTTTACATTGCAATAGTCTTTTGCAATAGTTACATTTTTGATTAAATATATGCAGGCTTGGTGAGAATAAGATGCATTCTCTCAAATAGTGCAGTAGGGAAGAAGCAAAATTCAGAAACTGGCCTGTTTGAAAGCTCATATTACATGCTTCATATTTAATAACCCTTTTCCTTCATGTGCACAACTAAACAAACAGGCTTACTCTAGTTCTACAACGATGCAAGCATTTTCCAGAATCAGAGAGAACATCAAGATAGGAGCTGCTGTGATAAACTTTTATCTCTCTCTCTCTACTTTAAAACTCTCTCTCTCTCTCTCTCTCTCTCTACTTTATCTCATCACTACTGAAAGTCTAGTCATTCAGCTCCAAAGTTGTCAGCCCGCTCCCTCAGGCAAGCAGGAAAAAGTATGGCAGAGGTTATTAAAAAAAATGCAATAAATCATTGACAAAGAAAGAAAAGAAAGTTTGAAAGGCTGACAGAAAGGCTGGTGACCATACAACATGCATAATCAAAATTGTTTATTTTCTTTTTACAAGAATATGAAGACATTTCTGAAGTGTTGCAAGTAAAAGCACTATCCAACAGCACAAAAAACATTTAGGTTTAACCTACTTTTCCACGACTACTTACAATATGATAATTCTGTTTTTAAAAAGCATTGTCATAAATGCAGAGATTATCATGTTTACGAGATAAAGGCCTGTAGCATGGCTCTCTCTTCTTAAAAAGAATCCACTACGCTGGAAAAGTTTATTCTGAAACAAACAGATTAAAAAAAAAAAAATCTCTGTTGAAAAACAAAAAAAAACACATTATTTATAGTAATTTTCATTTATTTTAAAAAGAATTGTGAAGACACTCTGTGAGCACCTGTAGCCTAGTGATTTCTCTTGAAGATTAACAACACACAATTATTGTAACATCTGCTTGGTTCACACTGAGGTTAAAAGCAAAGTGAGTTGATCTGCAAAGTTTATATTCGCTCGGAGTGCATGTTGCAAGTTTTCAGTAAGTTGCATCATTTTTCCTATCTTGCGCCGATTGAAAAACATGATCGTTTTACTGCACTCAAACCCACATTGGGAGTCGTATCACTAGCTAAGCACTTTCCTCAATGATGTTCTTGGGTTTGGTAAGCATCCAGTCAGACCATCAATTCCAGACTTCATCCACTTTCAGATTTCACATTTATCACGGCTCATGAAATAAAGACAACTTATTCACCTGCTGACTACCAAATGCATGGAGGCAGTGGGAATGATAGCAGCTGCCATTTGTTAATGATAAATTGAGTTTGCTACCTTGAGTGACTGATCCTACCCAGCACTGCTGTCAAAGGTGTTAAACTTAATGTACTATTAAGCAGTGCAAGCCACAGAAGTAATGATAGATTTTACAAACAAACAACAACAGTAAAAGACGCTATCATTTACTCACCCTCATGTCATTCTTTCTTCTGAAGAATAGAAATATGATATTTTGACATCTTATTGATGTTAGACAGAATAAAGATAGAAAGTACAAGTAATTTGGAACGATACTAGGTTCATTTACAAGGAGTAAATGAAGACATAATTTCTATTAGGGGTGGGCGATATACCGATTAACCGGTAGAAATTTGTCAACCGATAAGAGATTTTGGTCTATCGTCTTAATCGCGGTTGAGATCATGTGACGTTGCACGTTACGTAACCACGCAATCCACATTAACTTTGACAATGGAAGAAGCAGTGTTGCCAACTTATCGATTTTGTCGCTAGGTTTAGTGACTTTTCAGACCCTCTTGGTGACATTTTTTTTCCAAAAAAGCGACTAGTGACAAATCTAGCGACTTCTTGGATAAACCTCAGCGAGTCTCTGGTACTGCCGCGCATGTGCGAGCTCTTGTTTTCCCATCGCGCGCACCCCTCGGTGCAGCAGTGATGAGTTCGCTTACATGTGACAAAACCAACAACGAGGAGATTGTAAAGAAAAAAGGTGCATCATGTGGGATGTGGAATTGGTTTCGGTGTAGGATAAGTTATACGAAAGAGACAAACGTGATTTGCAAGGTATGCAAGAGCACTGTTTTAGCAAGCAGTGGAAACGGGACATTCTAAAACGCTTAACGCTAAAAATGCTTATTGTGGCTTAACGCACCTAAAAACTGATGAAGGAAGCCCAAATTTCTGTCAAACCTTCCTTGTAATAATCACTAATTACTGTCAAAAGAACGAGCCCATATTCAACAGATAAAGTGAATAATATCACGTGATATGGGCTCGTTCTTTTGACAGTAACGTTAGTTAGTGATTATTACAAGAAAGCTTTGACAGAAATTTGGGTTTCCTTTGTCGGTTTTTAGGTGTTTTAAGCCATGTTAAGTGTTTTAGAATGTCCCGTGGGAACTGGTATACTATCAGGCAATGTTAGTACATGTTGTTCTGAGAAAAAAAAACATTAAAGTTACAGTAAACAGTATGGTTGTTTTTTGTTTTTTTTTTGTTTTTTTTTTTACTTAAAGTATTGCTGCAATTCAGTTTAAATAAAATGACATTATATGAAACAGTTTCTTTGTGCTTGAACTTTTATTTATGCATTTTCAATTAGAAATTGCTATATTGCGATATACATCGTTATCGAGGTAGAAAATTGCTTCTACCGTGATAGATGATTTTGGTTATATCGCCCACCCCTAATTTCTATTATTAAATGAATTAAATGAATAAAATTTTTTTAATAAACTAGACTGGTATCACCTATATTCGTATAGCAAGAAACTGGACAACAAATTTAGCTGCAAAAATCTTATCTTATGTTATTAATTATTATTTTACAAGTAGATGATTTCAGGCTTTCATGATGTTATTTGTTCATTTTGTCGACTGTAAATTATCCCGATTTACATTAATGTAAAAGTAAGTAGAACAAACGTGTATGAAAAATGTCTTTGAGTTTAATATACAATTTTACAAATATGTACACAAAACACGTTCAAAACACACAAAGAGAAACATAACAGTGGAATAGTTCACCAGGAACAATGATCAAATATGGTTTAAATTTACACCCTGATTTTTGTTTTACTCTTTTTTTTTATTTTTTTTTATACAAATACAGTAACTAGAGCTTTCACCTCAAGTACCTCCACAGCTGACCTCTCAAGTTAAGCAAAAGCACAAGACTGTGTGTACCCTCAGAGCTTAAAAAACATCTCTCGACTGGAGAGTTCAGTGTCTCAGGGTGCTAGCCAGATAGAGGCAGCAGAACGAACACCTCTAAATGAATGCCTGGAGGGCCGAAAACCCTCACTGGCAGAAAACTGCATCCACATTAAATTTGTAGCAGAAGAGAAAATGCTATATTTATTAATGGCTCAGAGCATAGCAGTCAATAGCAGCCTGTAGGACACTGATGGATTGGCAGAGAACAGTTTATCTAATGACTTTTTTTTTTAAATAAAAAGAAAAAAATACACATATATAATATAATAATGTAATATACACACACACATATACATTCACACACACACAAAGAGAAGGTAATAGGATCTCAGAGGATGAATAGATCAATAAAGCTCAAATATCCACACTGGGAAGTCTGTGATGGGTCAACATCAAGGGGAAGGGAAGAAAGGAGGAGAGAGGTAATACATCAGATGTACAAATAATACAGAGTCTACAAAGGAATCAATAGAGTATAGATTATTCTCTAGGCATCAATTCTATACACCGACTAAAAATAAGAAAAAGAATGAAATGCCAAAACAGCCAACTCAATTGAACTCAAAAGATCTAAGTTTGATTGCTGCATTGCTGTAGGTGGGCATGAATAAAAAACAAATAACATCAAATTATTTGGCAACATTAATAGATGTTGTAAGAGAAAGGCCCTGGGAAAGCATCAGCTGAAAAATCTGACATTTCCATCAAAGCAAAAATGCCTTGTGAGATATTTCAGCCAAGAAGTTCTGCATTTAAGGGAAGCTGGTGGGGGTTCACCATTAATATGATAAATGAGGTGGCTTTAAGCACAAGAACTATTCTGACAGACAACCAATAGAAGTGAATCAAGACAAAGTGTGATGTCATTTTATTTGATGCTTAATAGCTCTCTCTTAATTAAAACTCATCTAAGTATAAATCTCATCTATACATAAATGACAGGGCAAACTAAAACTCCCACATATACAACGTTAATACAGAAGCACCAATTGTTTTCACAGCTACTGAGGTTTTTGCTGTGCAAAAACATTGAGTTAAATGTTCTTGACCCAGGAGTCAGGCAACATAAAATATGTTCTATTAGAATTACAAAAACATACATCACAAAATTACTGATTAGTTTCTGAATATACTGCAGCCTGGTGATAGACGGTCTCTTTCATCCTCCTGCCTCATTATCGAAGCTGGAGCAACACAACCAACTCTGTCATTATGAAATATCTCTCCTTTTTTATGGTTCTCCAGAGAAAAGCTTCAGAGATGCTTTTATTCCTTACTGCAACATTTTCAACATAGCACTTTTTTTTTACAGCTGAAAAGTCTAATAGCAGAATTATGTTCATGCATAAGTGTCTGGAGGGATGCAAGTGAAAAAGTGGAGCTTGTTTGCCTCAATGTCTGTATCTCTTGGTTAGACTTTGGGCTTATAAACGGTACGAAATCTCAGCTCTGAATGTGTGAGACTGGACGGTATAGTTAATTGACCAGATTTTCATGAGGTAACTCTACCATTATATCAACCAAAGATCTGCTTCCATACAGCTAAATTAAACCAGCAGTGAGTAGCATGGGATTGACATCAAATGCAATGGCACTGTTTATTGTCCAGATTACAAATATCAAACCATTTGTCCCAATGGGATGAGCTTATTTACACAGTCTTACAGTGACGTTCAATGAGACAGAGGGCTGGCGGCTGTATTGACAGATCGTCTAAAGCTACAACCGGGTTAATTAAAAGGGAGACATCAGTTCCTCTCTGGCTGATCCAGACTTGACTCAATCAATCGCTGTCCAAACTCAATAACTGTTTTTCTGGCCCATCACATCCTGTTTGAGAGCATCTGATCAAATAGGGAAGAAGCTGGACACTGTCTCAGTATATTTAAGCCCATTTTTGGATCTACTCTTCAAAAACCATAATGAATAATGAATGAGAGTGTCTCAGCTGAACTAAGGAAACAACAGGGTCAGCAGTATGATTAGAAACCTTGGTTTTGCTGTTCAATAAGAATCAAAAAGCATAGCAAACATTTCAAATTATTTTATCAGAACTATACTAACCACAGAACACAGCAAGTCTGTCCTCGTGCTTTCTCATATACTGTGCATTAGTCACAAAAATTAAGATCCATTTTGATGCAATTACCCAGAACTATGTAAATGCAGACGCTGTTATAAAGTCAAGGCTGGATGCAGCCAGACAGAGGATTCAATCAGTTTAAATAAATAAATAAGTGTCAACCCTCAAATATCGCAACTGATTGTAACTGAGAGTGACACAAAGAGCAACAGAGAAAAAAAAAATGGAAATGTGAATCAATTCACAAAGAGACAACATTCATAACAGCCCTGACAGTTTCCACGGCAACCTCACGTGGCTTTTATCCATGGCAGTGTTGGCTGAAGAAATAGATCTGATCTATGAGTGAAATGGCATTCAGGTAGAGTTGACCTCAAATAAGCACCTGATGCCAGAGCACAGACAGGCACCAACAAAGATAAATGAAATGCAGGAGAATGAGAAAGTGCATGTGCTTTCATACAAGTCGGAATTGCAGAATCAAAATCATCTGTTTGGTTTTGATTATTATGTCCATCACACTGAAATCCTGAGTTTTAAACCATATACAATTAAACTTCTGATATATGATTTTCTGAGGGCACACATCCATAGCACATGCACACAACACGTTGGTCAAGTTAGTAGATGCAGTGCCAGTGGGTTCAGACATGTACAGCGATATCATTTACCCAGCCAAAGGTTAACACAACCCCGTCAAGCCAAAGGCCTTAGGCACAGACAATCAACTGCCAACACTGTCTGATTTATGCAGGAAAACCACCTCTAAGGCAAAGAGCCGGTTTAACAAATGCTAATAGATTTATACATATTTACAAGACAAGCTGCATACTTTGAAAGTAGACACACAGACCATACAGTCAAGGCCTTCAACACAAGAACATGAATTGTGTACACAGTATAAAACATTCAGCATGCAGTAAATACACAGATCCTTGAACAGATGGGTTGTGAGATCAGCAGGTGAGCTGAACCACACATCGGTGCTTGCCTTAAGGCAGATATACAGTCCACCACTGACAGCAATTAAACAGCCTCCCTGAGCACCCAGCTAACACATTTCAAATCAAGCTCTCACAAAAAGCACATCAAGCATGCTATTAGAGCACATAAACACATTATACAACACTTATTTTAATTGAACCACACGCTAATTGATCCTCATACTCTAAATGCATGAATTCAAAGTAACAAGGTTGTAAATTGGGCAAAAACAATGAGAAGTGTATGACAACAACACTAGAGAGAGGGAAAGAACATACTTTGAGAGTCTGGCTCATAGCACTTGTTAAGCCTCTTGAGGGAAACGATAGCGATTTCCATCTCAAACTAATTTCAAAACTGACAAAACAAGATACCCTCGACCCAGGGCCTCGTCAGAGAGAGGTGAAGAGTACATGATATTTAGGCTGGTGTGGGATTGTAACCTTATTATGACTGTATAATATGTTTATGTATATTCTGTGAAAATGTTTGTAATTGGTAGTACTTTTAAAATGTTTTCAACTGAATCTCTAACGCTTAACAAAGCTGCCAATATTTGATTAAAATAGAGCCAAAACCTGTAATACTGGGAAATATTATCACAACATAATTTTTATATTTTGTTTAAAATGTAATTTTATTCAATTAAAGTTTATTGTCACATGATCTTTCAGAAATCATTCTAATTTGCTGATATTGTTCTCAAGAAACAATACCAATGCTGAAAAAGGCTATATTGCTTAATATTTTTGTGAAAACTAATAATTTATTGAATAGAAAAAAAAAGAAATATTGTGAAATATTTTTTAACATTGCATTTGTATCTATCACTAGTGATCTATTTAATGTAAGTCTAATGGTCAAGTATTTATTACTAAAGCTAATTATTCAAACAAAAGAAAATCTTGCTGAGCTCAAACTTTTGAGCTTGCGTGTGTGTGTAGATTTTAAAAATAAAAATAAATAAATAAAAAACTTGACCAGTGTTGCTAAGTAGGACCGGTAGTCATATCCACATATTAAGCTGGAAATGGAAAAGAAAAAATAAATAAAAATACATTTTTTCCAAAACTATTACACTTCATCTTTTGAAATTTGTAAAAAGTGTGAAAACTACAAACCGCTGGGATTTCAGAGTGAACGAAGGTTGAATTGTATGCCTTATTATTTGTACCTGTCAATTTCAGAGTCTGTCAGTAACACTCATGCAGTGGCAGGAGGACCAAAGAGCATGAAATTCAATCCCCATATTGTTAATTAAGGCACCTGCAGAAAATACGAAGCCAAATTCACAGCACAAAGGATAAAAAGTCTCTTGCACTCTTGTTTAGCTTTAAAACACAAAGAGGAAAGGGTTTCCTTTAGGGATATGACTTGTTTAAGCCATCCACCAGCACCAGTGCTCATAGTCCTTGAGGAATAGACATGGGAATAAGCAAAACAGGAACAAGAGAGCTCGCAAAAACAAAGCGAAAAACCTCGTCAGCCAATTATTTTTGGAAAATGAGTTGCCGGAAGCCAAGAGTAATGCTGTGCTGTGTTTATTGACTCTGTGCTCCAAATGTGCACTGATCTCAAGCAGACGCGTTTAATTTTTCATATGCATCGTAATTGCTATCTGGACTCAGTCAACCAGAATCTCACAATGGGGAGGAAGACAGACAAAAGGGCTGTATGAGTCCTGTGGAGACCTGGGTAATTAACTAAATTTGGATCAGCTCATTTGAAAGGAACTGCAAGTATCGACAGTCTCAATTAAGCACCTTAAAATGAATTCAGCAAAATAACTCCAAATAGACATACAGTATAAGCTTGCATTTAAAAGCACAGATATTAATGACTAACAGAGGATTCAGAACCGGTTCATAATTACGAGGGCAAGCTGTCATTTCGGCTCTAGAACTTGTCATATTCTGACCAATTATATTTTGCATCCAGCCCCAGTGTGAGATTTAAAAAGGTCACAACTTTGACAAACGAGGATAAGAACATGTTAGGCAGAAAAAATTCAGCAAAGAGGAGGTGATGACAGCAGAGATGGTGAGGAAAAAAAAGAAGAGGAGGTAAGAAATCAAGCTCATTTTTTGAAAAAGGAACCGTTGCATGTGCATTTTCAAAACATCAGCTTAAAAGGTCTGTTATTTCACATTTTAAACATACCGAGACAACTTTATGAGAACAACATGCCAGAAAAGGGCAAAGCCTGTTGAGAGATGCATAAATGAAACATCAATTATAAATCAGATTGTCCGTTACATTAAAAAGGGTTTCTACTTTAAAGAGTTGAAACAAGAACCCCAAGGAAAAGAACAGCTGTGGTATTCCTAAAAAAAGCAATTGATGTGATAAAAAATTATAGTAAATCTTGCGCTAGAAACAAAGTGGGTCTGATTCCCAGAAAATGTTGGTACTTGCATTGCTTTAGCATCTGCTTTATTGTTTCAGGCTTAGGTCTGAATGAGAAAATGAGTATGAAAATGCTACATTGCTCTCTTTATCCAGTACATAACTAACAATTGGTTAGAAAAACTGTGCCAGTTTAAGACACACTCTCTCCTGTGAGGCCCTTACATAAGACAGACAGCACACATTTGGGATTTTTTGACTATATCATTTCTTTGCGGACCATGCTGCAACACTGTTCTAGCCTAAATGCATTCTGCAGGATATAGGCTAAGTGTAACTATCCTCAGGTTCTGACTCCAGGCACAAGCAGGTACACCCAGTCTACTTTCAGAGATGAATTATGAATGTGTCCTGCTGGCTCGACAGGTGAAGTTATCAAGGGCAGTAAAAAGAAAAGTAACACTGTGTTTAGGATGTATGTCGGTCTGTCTCTTCTCAGGCTATTAAATACGTAACCTTGAAGAGAAAGAGCAAGTCAGCATCACTCCCTGTGGTGACAAGCATGATGGGAAATTTGTTCAAATATCTTTTCTTCTGGATTTTAGACTGAATGACGGAAGTCACGTTGTTTTATATACATGCATATATATTTTTTTTATTACTTTTTCTTTTATTTAAATTGTTTTTATTTACTATTTACTATTATGTTTTTTTTATATAAGAAAAGAAAATTTATACAATTAAATGTATATTTATTTTACATATACTAAAATTGACAATGATTAAATTAATTATTTTAAAATTATTTCCACAACAATTATTTTTGAAATGTGTAAAACAATAATACCTTGATTCTGTAAACCTATTACGGCATTTACAAAAATCCATAAATTGCTTTTAAAAAATGTATACAGGAAAATAAACAACAATGCAGTAAACAATCTGGTAGATTTGTGCACACTGGTAATCATTTTGCATTTCACATATACATACACAGTAAAGATGACAAAGCAGCAAACTGAACATATTGTAAGATAATAGTTTGCATTTGTGCTCAGGCACTATTAAAAAGTCCTGCATTAATAATGCCAAATCTGTTAACCAATGGTGTGGATACAACATCAACTGTAATAAATTGTTATTGTAAATAATTAATAGTCCTGTGTTACAAATGTACATGATTCTAAACATTTTTCAAAGGAGCACTATTTATTTCTTGATGGAAAAGAATTTTAATTTGAAAATAATTACTGTGATACGACATTATGAAGAACTTTCCCATTAACTGTTAAACGTCTTATGTGAGCCCAACTGTTATGTAAAGACTGACTGATTAATGTTTGGTACGTCTAATATAATCAAAGTTTTTCGAAAAGCAAAACAATGACAAGCACAAATTGCTTGATGTTTATCTGAATGACAGTTGAACTGTCAATGCTAGCCTTTGTAATAAACATTTTCGTGTTTTTTTCTTTCCGCAAGATGTGATAAATTTAGGTCAGAGATAAAAAAAAAAAAAAAAAAAAAAGTTAAAAAGGTGCCTTTTCCCTCCAGGTAAACCAGGTAAATTATTTGCATCATAGATCACGATCAGGATATGGGCCAAATGCAAGGAACATCAGATTAAAAGCCTGAAGACAGAAACAGAAGGTGCAAAGCAAAAACAACTGTCATATCCAGATAAAGAAAACAAGCAGAGTGGGTAAACACTGCAGAAACAAAGCTAACAGCACAGAAACAAAAAAGTCAGATCCCAGCAGCCTCTACTGATGCCATGACTGTCGTCACCTTGGGTTGGTAGGCAGCACAGTGGAGGGTCTCTTTCAAGTAATTATTCATAATTGCCTTTTGAATATTTAATCCTGTACATAGTCACTCACTTCGGCTGTTTGTGACCTCGATAAAGGGAGACGAGCGAACATATTGGTCTGGTGTTTTCCTTTGTCTTCTTTGTGTCCGTTAAAGCGTATTGCCTCTGGGTAACATTTTTCAAAAAGCAAATCGTTCAAGAAAGAGGTATAGGCTCGAGCTAAAATGTTTAAATGATGGAAACAGATTTCCCTCTCCCATTAAAAGATTACGTGACAAAGGATTGACTGTGTATTCATGAGAGCCGCAGCTACTTATGCGGGTCTCCAACTGCCTATAAAAGCTCCATTAACCACACTAAAGACCAGATTCCCTGGGAGAGGAAAACAAATCACCATTTAAAATATACAACCACTGCACAATTTAAGTCTGGTATCCTCTGTACAAAAGGCTCTTCAACTAGGAATCTGCTTCTTTATCTGTTCTTCTTTAGCTGATAAAATACAGTTTTAGATTTTCACAGCAGACCAGCTGTTAAATCTTAACATAATATTTGAACATCAGGCTACAACTTCAATAACATAGACAAAAAATAAGAAACAGGAATGAATAACAATATCGCTAGAACAACCTTGCCTTTTCCCCCAGCCTATATGCAAATATTATGCAAATATCACAGTATGTTAATGCCACTGTTGACTTATTCCAGCCTCACTGCCATCTCAATTTAGACTGAGCACCAAAGGACGAAAACAAAATCCTTTTTCTTCCCTGAAGGTGTGCCATAAAAAAAAAAAATCTCAACAAGCAACAGTTACCGGTGTATAACCAAAAGACAATTTAATGCTATTATATTCCTTAAAAAAAATAAGAAGGCAACAACTTACCCAATTATACCTATTGCACATGAAACAAATGGCTCAGGTCCTTCCTTCAATGTAAATGTAGCTAATTGTTTAATCCTTTTATCATATCCTAGATGCAAGTCTAATCACTTACATAGGTAACAAGTTAAATACTTATGGTATTTGTTCAAATCCCTTAGCTCAATGAGCAACGCTATTTCCAGCACCTTGTCTGCCCCTTGTGGGTACTTGTTGGCAGAGTAATACATCGTATGAAAACCAATTAAAATGAATCACTTTACATAATCAGTTATGGTTCACGTAACAAAAATGCCCCCACCCACCACATAAAAATAAATAAATAAATAAAAAAATTCCTTGTAAAAATCACACCACTCCATGCATGTAGTTGGATTGAGGGTAAACACCATCTGCCTGTCCTGCACGGTTCCCTTTATGTCACTCCATTCCCTCTTCTATGTCTCTCCCACATCTCGTACAATAAAGCAGCACAGAAGCAGAACCCCCGGCCCTCACAGCCTGGATCTGAGGATTTTGAACTACATCATCAACACAGAATAAACCAACACAGAGTCATTTCTTTTAGCACATTAGTCTATGAATGAGAAAGAAAAAAAAACATTATACTTGAAAAGCTCTATGGCATTACCCATAATCGTGCCAACCAAAGATTTATGTCCTATTAAATATGTTGGATATCAGTGGGCAGATTGAAAACGCAGGGCAGGACTTCAAGTCAAGTCAAGATGAGGACCTGATAATCAGACTCTTTCATTTACTATTGATAATGAAATCTTTTATTTGGTGTCTGAATAAAAAAAAGAAAACTATCAAATGAGATCAAGTAACTTTTATCTGTAATGTACATAATTCACTGCATCACTTGTGAAATTATTTTACCACGAGAAAATTATGAATAGCTATTTTTGATGTATACCATTACAGTAATATCAAATATTTATACTGTGATAAGATTTCATACAGTCTCTGATATCAATATTTTTAAAACTCTATTCCATTGTCAACTCCATTCACCATAAGAAGTCTACAAATTATTACTTCCTAATGACCAGTATGTGCTGCGACAAAGAGAAAAAGTATTGTATTTTCTGGAAGCCGCTTTATTTATTAATGCAATCTATTTGAAAAATGATATGTCAAATAGATTGCACACATACTAAAATGAATAATTTGGTTTTAAAAACTTATAACTTATACACAGCAGCATGATGGATCTCATATTTATGATGCCACTTACTTGATGCGCATAGGAATTTATCATTCGAAGGCTGTGTGTCACATAAAACAGTGTTGAATTCAAATCAATAGGCTTTTAAATTACAGATAGGTTGATGCAGTCATTTTCATGGCACAAACAAACTATATTTATATAACTACAACACTATATAAGAGCAGTAGTCTTGCAAGTTGCAACTTTACTACATCTTAATATCGGCATGCCACTGTTTGCTGGCATACAACGCCTAATAAGCAGCAATTAGTGTGTTCATGGCTTCTCTTTCAACAGGCAAGGCCTTTTAAATATGGTCTGCTGCAGCACTGGCATATTAATTACTACTTCATTAGGACAGTGTGCTACACTGCAGGGCTGAGTACATTATTCATCCATAAACATAAGGGCTGAGATAATCACACAGCCCATGTTTAGCACTTTATCCACTCAAGATTTGTACTGTTTAGTTTTACAACAATGGGCAATGCTGCCACCTCATGGTTAGAAGCTGCCATGAGCATTACAGAAATCTATTACGTACAAGGCTTTCTTCAGGTTCTGCATGCAAACAAGAGCAGTGTAAAGCATATCCACGCAAACACACCGTGGCAAGTAATTTATCAGACGGTAGTGGACTGAAGGATCTGAAAATATCAAACTCAGTATAGGGAATAACAAATGCCTTACCTCTGTTTGCTACTATTTACAGAACAAATCTCAAACCTGATTAGTAATACTAGTCCATTTCTATCTATAGCCTAAATCTTATTATACAGTAATTAAAAAGGTCCAGCATGCCACAGAAGACTAAAAAAATTTCACTGGGAATTGTAGATCAAAAAGATGAATGATTACACATATAATGATATAGGAAGTAGTGTATTACATTACTTTTTACCCTAAACTTAATCACTGGGCTTCCCTTTTGCTATTTCCCTATTTTCAATGGTGTAGTACTAGTCTTAGACAGCAGATGTAGCTATAGCACTAGGCTCTCAAGTGCACAAGAAAAAGGACTGCAAACACATCTTCTGCACATAAAGCAGGTACAAGACCTCATCAGATAAAGTTATATTGCTGTAATTGACACATATTCTTTCTTCATTTCTAAACCTCCCTAAACTCACACAGACCAGCCACACCTAAACTGCCTTTACTCAGAAATACCAAACAATGAAAGATCAAACAAGATCGAAGCAGAATATCTGCGATGCGATCTGACTCATAGGTACTTCATTAGAAGTGAATTTGCATCTGTGATCTAATGCATCCTATTCACTCATTAGCATATTGTGTCAGTGGAAGGTATACTTTTATTGTAACCTTTAGCCACCAGCATTATACTGACGGAAATAAATAAAATAATAACACTGATGGTGAGACTATTCTTACAAATCTGATTTATTCCAAGTATTATATTGCAGTTCCTTTACACTTTAACTGACATTTGTCAGATTTTGGACCCTGCTTGTGTTGGACGGAAACGGACAGAGAGGGTCTGTGCGCATGCGTGGTGCACATGTACTCACCAGACCCGCAGTGAGAGAGGGGGCAGACTGGCCAAAGGATTGGCTCCTCATGCGGACCAAGTTATTGGGTTCTCCTGTGTGCTGCTGCCAGGCCAGCTGACTCACTCCACCGTGCATGCTGCTGGACAGAGGCAGAAGCTGCTTTCCTGCAGCACACCGGGGAAACAGAATTAGGACACAGTTGTGTCTTGTTTTGTATGTGTTTGTGTTCAAAACCAAATTAAAGCCCAAATCAAAAGGTAAAATTTTCTTGCTTCCATTAAAGCACATGGTATGTTTAAATCATGCTGCATAACATGATCATCAGGTTTTAGACAAATTTCTGAAGTTTAAAAAAAATAATTATTTTAAATTAGCAAAATGGGCAGGGGGGATTCTCACCGGTGAGGATGCCGGCCATACTGCTGCGCCGGGCTCTGGTGTCATCCTGACTGAGCTGTCGCTGCAGTTTGGTTTTTCCTGCGGCAGGAGACAGGTCGGGGTTACTCAGCTTCCTGAACAGCAGGGGAGGCGGCGCCGGCAGCTCCTGCTGAAACACAGAGATTTGGAGCTTTTTCCTTTTCTCAATGACAATCAAGTAAACAGCTGTATGAAGAAATGCCACATAAGAGACTACTAAACCTTGTGAATACAGATGTATAACACTAAGTTCACAGAGCTGACTCAAATGCAATTAAATTGATTTAGAAAGTGTTTGCAGGGGCTCCATCCACACTGTAGCACTGCATCACACACAGACAGGCACACTCGAATAATCGATCTGATAATAGCGGTTTCCATCCAGCCATCAAAGTAATTGTCTTGCACAACTACATTCCCAAACAGCAGGAATCCACCACCAAAAACAATGACCACATTTACTGTATTTCGCCTGCTCGCTCCGAGATGCAAGTAATTTCGCCTTTTTGTTCTTTTTGATACGTTGGATGTTAACAGCTCTTTTCTTGCAGAAGGTTAATGCGATTTTCCGGTTTTGCTCACAAGTTAAATTTGAATCTGTGGATTCAAATTAGCTAATGAATACTTGTGAGATTCAAGATTCAAAGTTGGGGGGACATATTCTATCATTAGCAAATCTTCAGTGAATCTAAAGCTCAGAATTCATGTTGTAAGAGGTATAACTAGATTGCTTATCCATTTGAAATTGACAAATTTAGCATGTTGTGAAATGCCAAGAAGAACGCTCCGTGTGTGAATGTTGCGGAGTTTATTTAATTCATGGGTAGTGTTGTCACGGTACCAAAATTTCAGGATTCGGTACCAATACCAGGGAAAATCCACGGTTCTCTGTACCAATTTCGGTACCAAAGCAAACCACAAAAACACTTATATAAGAGGACTTTTATTTAATCAAACAGCACATACTATATTTCATAGCCTAGAATTGCTTTTCTGACCGACTTTAAAGATACAATCTAGGGTTGGGTTGATAGACGATGCCATCGTCCATCGCCAATGGCCGATAGACATCACGATGCTGAGCCGGCATCGCGATGCTCCGCCCCGCCGCAACAGCAGCAACCAGCTTTTGGTTACAGTTGCTCCAGAAAACCTGAGAGCGTAACATTTTGAATTTTTTTGTACTGTCTCGGTGCCGCAGTACCGGGTCTTTTGTCAATACTATTCATGGGTATTCTACACATTTATCTGTAATTAAGCTAAATGTAAAGGAACTAGACTAGGTGGATTTCTTTTCAAATGCAACACGTAATCAGAAGAAAATACAACGTTTTGCTTTTGCACAGCAGAAAAATGTGTCAAAAAAAAGAAAACCATCTAGAAATTCTCATCCCTAGCCAAGACACCTGCAATAGTTATTCTTTTGGCCTGTATTTTGCTTACAGTACATCAACCAGCCACAAAAAGACGAACAGCAATGCTTAAGAGGTAAGAAATACAGACCCAAACTGCCAGCCAAATAAATTTCTTTAAGACGCCTGCAGATTCATTCATACTCCCTGTGTTCCTTGTCAGGATGGGAAACAGACATTGCCATGGAAATCTGGCAGGAGCTCTGCGCTGGTCACATCCTCTCTGTGGTGTCACGAAATTCCAGAAACATCTGGAAGGCCTGTTTATATGAAACACTCAGCGCTCATAAAACCACACCACAAGGCCTCAAAAGTAAAAAGCCTCAAAGCTAACAAACGTCAGTGTTGTCACTAACTCTCAATCTCTTCTTCACTCTCTCTCTCTCTCACACACACAGTAAAACAACAAACCAAATGCAATCCTATGAGTGGATTACACAAAAAAATAAGAAAATGACCCTGAAAGAAAACAAAGGGTTGTAAACAATTTCACAACCACACTCAAATTCATTCACTGCCGTGCCTTTGCTGTTCTATTTAAAAAGCTTTTATTCAGCTTATACGCTTAAAATTGATCAAAAGTGACATCTAAAAGTGACGAGCCCTTTTGCACTTTGTATTCATCGGTGAATGCATCACAGTTTCCACAAAAACACCAAGCAGCACCATTAATATTATTAAGACAGCATCAAATCAACATATTTGAATCTTTACTTAAGACTTTAGACTGAAATGGCTGCTATTGCCATTACAGGAATAAAATACGTCTCACAAGCAACACCGTACAGTAAGGAACACGCTTTTTACTTCACAGCACAAACACAACACTCTGCATCCCTTACCTTGTGCATGTTTGTCTGCACTTTCTTTCTTTTTAATTTATAGACACAAAGGTTTAGACGGGTCATTTAGTTGCACCAATTACCAGTCTTAAGAGTGCTACATCTATCATACGCTCTTAGCTCCTAAAGTGCAGCAAAATTTCCAGCCAACACCATCCATTTTCTCCAACCGGCTATAGCCCAGGTGAGCAAGTGCACACTCTATCAATGACAGGCTGGAAGATGCAGCCGTTGTTAAGTCCTGCCTGAGAGAATGGCATCGTGTTGCATGGGGGCTGGGTGACCATGACATCAGTGTGGAGTCCTGAGGCTAATCAGCTCAGGGACACAGGTGAACACACGTGAGAAACAAGTCTAGGAGAGACACTCTCACCTGCGGGATATGCATTGCAGGCTTAAACATTAACCTCTGATGTGTTTTGATGGCACGAGCAAGAAGCACTTAGGTCAATGAATCATTACCACGTTTGTAAAGAATGAAAGAATGTGAAATAACTAGTATTATTACTGACAGCTGGGGGAAAAAAAGAAGAAGAAGAATGTTTGCGCATGGCTAAATAATAACCACTGTGCAAAAAGCAGAAAGTGCACTTAAAAGGTGTCATTCACACAAAAATGACAAGTCACCCTTGCGTTTTTCTAAAACTATATGACTTTCTTCAGTCATTCTCTGAAAGTCTTTCCCCTTCACTGCAGCTCTCAACTAGCTATAATTTGTTTCTGCGCAGAGTTATTATGAACTAAATCTAAACCATAAAAAATACTTTCATCGCCTGAAATAATGTATTTTTCCATTTTTGCAAAGGCTACAGCGCTAAAATAAATTAAAACTAAAAAAAGACAACAACATGGTACTGCAAAAATATAAATGCTAGTATATGAATATTGGTTTGGTCAGTCGTGCTTTGACAGAGAAAACTACACAGTAAATTCATGACCTCCGAATCTAGAGGCCTTAATGACTCTCCAGTGAACACGGTGTGTTTTTTATCCTGCTCACGTTGCACACATGTAGCAGGGTTAATTTCACTTCCCCAGATGTTTTTCCAGAGGTCTCCTCTAATCAATCTCTCCAGCTCACTTTCACATCCATGCATTTCTCTCCATTTAGACCCAATCAGACTGACTGATGACAGCTCACTGCTCATGACTAAGAATGGATCAACAGTCTAGTGAAGAAAGCTCACTGATAAAAAAGAGAAATGCATTGGCTAATCACTGGAGATGACTGATAGGGTTTGACCTTATTTACAATTTTTTTAACTGAATGGATTTATGCAAGAGAGGATAGAACATTAGAGCATCACAAAAAAAAAAAAGCAAACAAAAATGACAGAATGGCAGAGTAGTTCAGGAAGACTATTATTTTGTGAAGCTAACATGCATATGTAATGTAATGTAATAGAATAGAATAGAAATCAACAGATATCTTTAAGTGAGATTATAAATGTGGTAAAACATAAAATAATTAAGTTTATTTTCTCTAGATTATTTTTCTATTGTATAAATAAGTTATTTTTAATTATATAAATACAATATACTTAAAAGCAATTAAGCTGAGCTTTATTTGGTGTAACACTCAAAAAAATGACGTTTCTTCCTAAATTAATAATATAAAAGCGCCACTACTATAGCCACACACATGCAGATAGAACTGTTAAATGTGAATGTTTGTAAAAGAGAGAAGAGACACAGGCTGCCCTTGGTCAGGATGTGATGGATAAGAGTTGTCACAGTGCAACCGCATAAGGTCAGTGCTCAGCAATGTAGAACCACAGAAGGGGGAAAAAAAGTCTGTGAGCTGCATATGAAACAAAGCATGTGTTACAAGTAGTATGCAGTGTTTATTGCACAAAGCACTCGGACTTAAATATTAACACTGTGAAAGACGTACAGAGCTAAATTCCTGCTAACTGAACAGTTAATTTGACAATGAGAGCAGAGTCAGTCAAGTCTTATAGCTTCAGAGCCTGATAACAGCCAAACAAGCCAACCGCAAAACCTAATCGGTTAGATCCTGTGATGTCATACTCTAGTGCCATGCCACCAGCAGCAGGACCTTTGCCCCGGAGAAGCTGGGATTATAGAGCAGTGAGGACTTCACTTCTGGGTCCAAGTATAATGTCGCCAGAGACAACGTTAACACAAAGAATAACTTAATCATAAGCAAGAAACTCCACACAGAGAATGCTTAAAATCAGATCCTATACTGTAGATATCCATTCAACAACTACATTCGCAGACTCTAAAAAATTTTGACTGTGTTGCAAAAGCATGACTGCTGACATACAAAGCTGAGGTGTTGACATGGGGGATGGAGAGCACCTGCGTGGCAGTCTTGGAGTAATCCTACTTAGGTCACACGGCATTTTTTATTTAGTTATGAGCCGAGCGAGAAGCCAAACACTAATGCCAATTAAGGTACTAGATTAATCAAAAACCCAGACAAGAACAAAACACCACAAAACAAAATGTAAACAAATTATTAATTAATAAAATAAAAATAAATAAATAAAATGACACAAAACAAAATAAAAGCCACGGTTTATCAAGGTGCCAAATGTGTCTAAAACCAAACAAAGCACTAGTCACAAGAAAAATTAGCCTACAAATGGCCGCAATTCAAACCATTTACAAATAAAAGTAAACTTGCGCAATGGCTTATTCACCTTATAAAGCAATTCTAGTAGAAAATTTATATTTCCAAGAAATCAATGAGAAATGGAGAAAAAGTTTAAAAGTTGTGCACTGACTTAGTGTTTTTCTTTTATACTCTGATCAATAAGGGTCAGTTAAGAAAATGGTATGTATGAGAGGAAATGTCTAGTGCCTTGATTTCAATGGAGCATAGAAAATAATTCAAGGCAACAAATATTGCTAAGGAACCTGTTTAAAACATACACTGTAAAACAAATGGCTGTGACATTGGGAATGACATAAACTGACATTACCAGATTTCCCTGCATTGCATTTCAAATTTCGTTTGAACTTGATATTTTTTCTTTGAGATAACTCGGTTTCTTCTAGGTTTTTTTGTATCAGTTATGTTCATCAGGCTGGTATGTTACATGTAATGTTGTTAAATGAATGTTTCTAGCATATTTCAGTTGAATGAGTCTCACCATGATGGTGTTTAGTGTTGGGGTGAATGACACGGAGCACTTTCTATATATGTTCATATTTAAAAGCTGCTTGTGAGGGGCTTTGGTTCATCATATGACTTTCTCATCATCACCTGCCTTTGGTGCTTATCAGTGTATTTCAATGCTACAAAGCAGATTTCAGTACTTTAATAGCTTGAAAATATAATTTAACAATTTTCTTTTTTTTTTTTTACAGTGCATGTCTCCATTTTCCCAAGTGTCATTGTACAGCTCACTGGGTTAAAAGGCATCATTCTGTTTGAGTTCAACATTGACTCTGTAATAAACTGTAATGAAATACAGGTCTATATCTGTAATCCATCAGTTCTGGTAGGGCATTTTGAAATCTAAACATTTGTGTCTAAGTGTGATTCACTCTTGCTTCAAGACAATCCAGGCCTTTTCTTTCCACCCACTGTGCTATCTAACTCCTGGACCCACCCTGTGGGGAAAACACAGTTCTTATGAATACCAATGACAAAACACCACACCAGCTCTGCGCTGTACTAGACATACAGGTGCCACTTGCTATACCAAATCTCCTTGAACAAACAACACTGACAAACAGAGCAATGGCCAAGGAGCTATCACAAGTCAAATTTATGGCAATTAACCTTTAAGAGTAAGTAGAAAATGATTTCAATCGTACAGTTCAACAACCTTCTGCTACATCCACCAGTCAGAGCAGCATCCACTGCGGTACACAAAATAGCTCGTAAAACCAGTCAGTCCCTCAGGAACACCAACATAAACACTCTCACTCTGCCAGGCAGCCTGCCATGTTGTGGTCTAAAAGAGCTACTGGCCTTTCTGTTTGCCCAAGCAGGTGAGGTGCGCTATATACCAGAGCAGAGTCCACACCCATAGCCTAATCTACTATCATAGTATCAATTCATGCAAAGTAGAAGAGATTTTATTGTCGATAAGACTTCTGCAAATGTTATGTTTATTTTTGTCCCAATCAACTGTTCCTTCCTACTTAGTTCCTACTTGCACATCCATTTATATCTGTTACTCAGACAGATATACACACACACACACACATATATAGACACTACCGTTCAAAAGTTTTAGAACAGTAAGATATTTCATGGTTTTTAAAGATGTTTCTTCTGCTCATCAAGGCTGCACTTATTAGATAAAAAATACAGAAAAACCTGTAATATTGTGAAATAGTATTTCAATAAAAAAAAAACTGTGTGAATATATTTATTTGAATAATTTATTTCTGTGATACAAAGCATCATTACTCCAGTCTTCAGTGTCACATGATCCTTTCAGAAATCCTTCTAATATGCTGATGTTTTATTATCAGTGTTGGAAACAGTCGAGCTGCTTAATAGTTTGTTTTAGGATGCTTTGATCATTAAAATATTAAAAAGAGAAGCATTTATTTAAAATGGATAATAATGTTCAGATCTACTGTTACAGTAGTTTACTGTTTCACTACTGTTCAAAAGTTTGGGATCAGTACATTTTTATTCCTTCTTCTTTGAAAGAAAGTAATACTTTTATTAACAAAGGATCTATTAAATGAACAAAAAAGTAACAGCATAGATTTACATTTTAGAAATGTTTTATATTTGGTAAAAAATTATGTTGTTTTTTTTTTTACTTGTTATTCATCAAAGAATCCTGAGGAGAAAAAATAAATAAATAAATAAAAATCACAGGTTCCAAAAAATATATATATTTTTTTAAATCTTATTTACTTAAAATTTTTATTTATTTAAATTAACATAAAAGTATGTTCACATGCAACGCGTTTTGCACGCACAAGCTCTTTATTTTCAACAGAGCCGTGCAGTTTGAAATCCAAAATAGTAATTATTTTGTAACTGACAGCGCTTCGTGGCGTAGTGCTACGTCTGAGACTAAATCTTACGCCTAGTCAGAGGTAGGTGTAAAGTAAAAATGTATGATTTGCTCCAACATTATTAGTTTTTAGGATTCATATCTGTTAGTTATTACAGCAGACAGTCACGAAGCTCCATCTTCAAAACCAAAAAAAAGCTATTAAACATTGTATGGTGAAAGCTGGTACCTTATATTGCTATCATATGCTGTTGTGTACCAACATTAACAGAACATTTCCCCAAAATCATGTTTTATCAGAGATACGAGATGTCTAACTTTGGGAGCAGGGAGATTACCCTCTCATTGATATGAACAGTACGGATACAGACGTCGCTGCTGCCAGTCTGTGGTCGCCTTGAGCCTTTCGACAAGAGACAAGGCTTTAGGAGCTAATCAAAGCTAATGATTGCAGTTACATACATCTTTATAAACTCTATTTTAAACGTAAAAGCGATGAGTGATGCAATACAAAAATATAGGCGTACATTAATCTGCACGCAAAGAAAATTAAATTAAAATAGTTCAGTTTTGTGTTTGATGTCAAAATTACTATATTTAGTTTGTTTTTTTATTAGGATAATTAAGAAAAATGTAGTATTTTTCGTTTGTTTAATATAAGTTTTCGTTTTATAAAGTAGGCTAACGACCAAGCAGCCATCAGATCATAAACTATGTTTGATCACTTTAGCCTTCTCAAACCATCACATCTTGTCTAAAATAAAACTTTAGATATACCTACTAAAATAGTTCAAGCGTATAACAATGTTAACATGTTAATAATGCGCTATAATAATAAATGTGGGATAAGTCTGTGCAGAGAGGCTGAAGTGCGCTGAGCAGGACGCAGAGGCAAAAGTGCAATCACTTTCATTTTTTCAGAAACAAAATAGCCTACGCCGTTATTTAAATGTCTATCATGAAAAGAGTCTACTTTTATTTGTATTTAGCGAGAAGATTGATTTTATATATAAATATATATATATATATATTTTTTTTTTCTTAACCTGCCGCCTTAATTTTTGATGTTTATTTGAAGAAATCTGCCATGGAACGTTTAGGGAGACTTCAGATAGAAAAACGGGCTGGTTAAAAATTGTTTCCTCAATAAAAAAATCAAGGCGCGGTGGCTTCACTTGTTGAAGCGCGAGCTCGTCTCAGCTGTATCCATAACTGTGCGAGAATGAGTCAACGAGGACGCGCAGAGTCTACGCCGGGCATAGCTGCGCCTGATCATAGTTTTAGTTTTTGCAACAGGTGTAAATATTTATCGTAAAGCTAGACATTGCAAAGTCCAGCATAGGGCTTCCGCCCAGCTTTTTCACGTCTAGCTGGTGCCACCTGAATGCCGCGGGGAGAGTTTGTAATGTGTTTCTAGTTCCCGTCTGTTTGGGGGTGGAAGGGGCAGACAACACGTATCCTGTCCCGTCGTTTGCGCTGCCTTGTTGAGTTTAGCACAGAAAACACACACTTTATTTATTTATTTTTTCTGAATCGTTCGGTTCGTATGCATAACGAACCGAAAGCCTTGTACCGAACGGTTCAAAACGAATACACGTATCGTTACACCCCTAATATACACATACATAGTCTCAAATTAGAAACAAAGTACAAGAGCCACTTTCAAATAAATAACATGGTTATTTGGAAATTTGGATTTCTGAGTTTACGCCTTTTAAGACATGAGTAAAATGAGGGTGGAGGTTATAAAAGGACCTTAATATAATAAAAGTCTTTGTGATACTACCCCATTCATTTTCCCACTCAGCAGAAATATAAAACTGTACAAATGCAGTACGTCCTCTACAGTGAAAGATGACCGAGAACAATCAAAACTGCCATGGTGCTGAAAATTAAACCTGTGTGGAAGGAACCAACTCAGGAAAGTACATTCTGAAAAAAAGATGAAACTTATGCAAACAAATCTGGCTTCAGCCAGTTCCTCTAGTTTCTATTCTCTGTTTCTTTACTTATCCAGACACAAAATTGAAAAGAAGGGGGGGGAATTATAAAAATTTACTCTGATGGCTTGGACAATCCTTAATCATCTCCAGCAGACCAGAGTACGTAATCCTCTAATCCTCAATCTAATCCTCTCTGCTTCAACTTCCCAATGAGATGTGACTTATCGACATATGCGTGTGTCCATGCTTAGCGTGTAATGCCTACTGTACATGTGCACATAGCCAGAAACACAATGTCCCACTAGTCAGTTTGTAGCTTGTGTGCTGATGTCTTCCAGATGTGCTCAAGGTATCCAGGGTCTGCTGAATGAAAAAAGTGGATGTTTGTGCACTAACTCCAAGGGAACGACAGGGTGATGTTCTCATATGCTGGGGCTGTGCCAGGGTGTCAGCCAGACTAGCCAGCTGGGATGGCCATGAGAAGTCATTCAGGAAAAGCTTGATAACAGTATTAATGGGGATATGCGAGAAACTGTGAGGTCAACCTGTATTTGAAAGTGGCAATGTCTTTGACAGCTGTGCTGTACAAAATACAATATTGTTCCAAAGTACGGGGTAATAAGAACTTTGAGAAGGAACTAAAAATGAATAGTCAGCAGATCTGGGTAGACTACTAAGAAATTCTAGTCTTTTACTGATTCGAATTACATGACAAAAATTGTAGCTCGTACAATTAACAATGCATTACATTATACAATTTACATAATGTAAATCAAACCATTTTTGATAACTTTTAGATTACTTTTAAGTCACTTATTACATTGGTTTAAACAGGATATTTATTTTACCATATTAATATACAATAAAAACACAGGGTAAGAAAATATATTTCATTTGTTATAACTACCAACTGCATTACATATAAATATGTCATTTCAAATGTAATTTAAATCAAACTAGTAAATAATTTAGAATCTGATTATGTAATCCAGATTACATGCAACCAGTAACTACCCAGCTCTTATAGTCAGCAAGTATAACGACTTTTACAAAGCCACAAAAGATTACAACTTTTTTAATTCCAAATAAATCTTTTTTTCTTCCATTCATAAATAAATATTAAGCAGCCCCCATTTTTAACACTGGTAATAAAAAAAAATACTTATTGAACACCAAATCAGCATATCAGAACAATTCTAATTATTATTAATAATTGTATTTTATTTTAGAAATATATATAATATTTTATTGAATATAAAATATCAATATATTAAATAAAAAATATTAATATTTTGATTTATATTATTTTGATTCAAATAAATGCAGATTTTTTTGGGGGGGGGCATAAGTGACTTACTTCTTAGCTGACCCCAAAAGACAAACTATTACAATAAGTTCCTCACTTGGAAAAAAATGTATAAATTCTGCAGTTCCCTTGACTGTTACGGTCACCGAGTAACTCTGGACACTTTGCAATAGAATAGTTTGGCAAACTTAGTCTTCTATGAAAAAGTCTTCAAAAATTTCCCTTACAGTTTCTGGTTTCAGAGTTTCACAACATGATGCCTGTATGCAATTGTGTTAAATGAAACCACTGAATGTGAAAACATCTGGAGCATTACTGATAAGTTTCCTCACTTCTGTCTCCTGTTCCTATTCTCACAAAATTTATATGTTGCATTATGCGTTATGTATGTGCAGTTGTTATTATACTAGCATGGCACACATAATGCTCAATAATGCTCTTTTTAAAAGGCCATGTAACTAAGGACAAATTATTTTAAGAGTAGTTTCGAAGTAAATGTGTTTTATAGTTTAGGATTAAATTTAACGCAGCTTTAAAATTCCATCTAATGCATATTTGACTATTGTGTTCTCCGTTTTCTCACACCATTTAGCTCTAAATTTTCTGAATAAAATTGGTTGTCAAAGGATACCAACTGTACAAAAATCTGTCAACCATGACTGCATCGCCCAGGGCTTCACCTCTGAACTGTGAAAGAACTCTCATCAAACTGCCAGGCACATGAGTAATGGTGCAGCAGTGCTTCTGCTGGCTTATGTAATTGTGTGTTACACAGTGTAACATGACTCTGCCAGTTCTCCAGTTGAACCCCACCACCCTCTAACATTCAAAGCCAAGACAAACCAATAATGCTGCGTGCAATGGAGAAGTGAGAACACAGACATTGAGCCAAGACCTGAATGTGAACTGTGAAAGACTGGAATTCCGACTTATTCAAAACAAAACCAGGCTTATTATCAGGCCACTGCCTTGTAACGCAGGCCAAGCTTCCAGTTCTCTTTAAGAGTAGGTCTTGAATGTTGGTAATTAATGGAACCTTTACTGATTATTAAATAAACGTGTGTTTGTCTCACAAAACACAGAACAACCCAACAAAAGAAAAACAAATTTATAAGTGCAATTTTTGCCATACTAAGTACACAGATGGTTTAAATCTGTTTCAGAGCCGTTAAAAAATTATTATAAACCATTAACGTATCCAAACTTGACCATTTATACTGGATGAGCCAGTGTTAAAGTATAAAATACATTTGAAATAATTTTTCTTTTATTTATTATATACATAACCCTACATTTTTAATGTGTTAAATTAAAGCTGCTTACTGTTAAAAAACAAAAAAGGATTACTATTCTAAGACAAGTCCTGACAGATAAGAAAATGAAAGATGCGAATAGAGATTATAAATAAAATACACAAAACTTAGATTTAGAATAGAGTCCTTCCAAATAGACTTGACATGCCCGAGCAATAAGCCAAAGCTTTATTGAACACATTTATGTCTGTAAGATCTGAATAAAGGAGATGATTACATAGAACAAAATCAAGATGTCTCTGTAGGGCTGAGATCTGAGGTAATGACATACACAAGCGCTGAGGGAATCTGCTGACTTGTTTTTTTTTTTCCAAATCATCTTTGACTCTGGTTTCTGCAGAATTTATTTATATATGGTCAAATATGTGAAACTGAGCTGAAAGTTTGGAAACATCATCAAATCAGTCACAATATTTACTGAACAAGCGCTTAAGGAATTTTAGGAACCCTGTCCATTTACAACTCTAGGGTAAACTGTGGCATTCTGTAAGTGCGGTGTGGGCCTGTCCACTAGCAGAACTGCTGCACCAGTGTTTTGAAAGGAGACAATACTATCATTAGAAGCTCTACAGATAAATAAGTGCAGTTCCAGGATTAAGCTGGAACATTGCAATGCTTTGTACAACATTACAGGGATATGATATCCCGGAAGGCAGGCCTCAAGTTAATCCGCATCACCCACATCTGAAACTCTCGGAGGAGAGAAACACAACTTGGCCACAACTTGGAGGTACATGGCCTTTGTGCTCAGAGGTCATTTAAAAGGGATTAATAAAGATCCGGCCACACAAACAAGAGACAGGAACTGATCTCTTGGGGCAGAAAAGAGAGAAAAGCATGATGGAAAATGGTATTCATTTTCTCCCACCCTCCACAAAACCACATGCTAATATTTCCTTATTATGTACGCATGTAGAAGTAGTCATTGATCATTTAAATTACTACAAAAATGTTAATAATAACACTAACCACAATAGCAACAACAATATTATTAAAATTAATGAATTTATTATCATTTGTATCGCATGAAGGGCATGCCTAACATTTCAAAATCCAATGCTTTAGGTGAAACCATATATTTAGAGCACAGACTCTAATCTGTCTCTTGCAGCTGTGAAAGGGAGCACCAAATTCTGACCAACAAGCCCCTGCCCATTCTGCCCCAAACAAAACGCTGTGAGGCACAGCCTATAGAACCTGCAGGGGGAGATAAGGTCACAACCAGAAATCCTTGGACATGGTATATGCAGACTATATTACCCATAATACTGACAGATGGGCTAAGTCATGTTACTTGCGTACTTAAAAAGGAAGAAAAAGTTCATGCTAAACCATAAACATCCTCTGCAATGCATTATGTTTTTATAAATACCTTCAGAGTTCAAATAGAGTTTGAATGATCAATGTTTCTGCCAAAGGCACGCGCTGAACCTGACCTAGAGTTACAGGGTTAAGTGCAACAAAATGTCACAAGCCAGCAGTCCTGAAGAAAAGAACAAAACTAAATTGCCCATTAGTCCTTTTTACAGAGCAAATAAAGGCACAGACTAGTCTAGGATTAGTAGAAATATAAACTGATCATCTGTTAAATTTTAATTTTGAGCATGCAAATCAACGAAGATCCAATGTTTCTTTCATTCAGCCAATGTTGAGAGCGATATTTTTGGCATCAAATGTCGATCAAGTGACTCAACAAATAGTGTTCAATTTAAATTAAGACTAATTTTGGTTGGAAGCAAGCAAAAAATTATAATATAGTTACTTAGAAAAAAAAATAGACAAAGCAATAAACAGCATAAAAAAAAATTATGTCAGTATTAAATAAAGTGCAGGTCTTACCATTTTTCTCTGACTGGAATAGATATTTTCTCACCAAAGATACAAACTAACAACCCCACAACCCCTTCTACTCCTCCGATAAAATCAGTATTGGATTAAGCTACTTTAGGACATGCAGCAGAATTGGCACACAATGACTCATCTTTCTAAAGAATATGTCATCCACAGTCCAGTGTACTGTTAAAAGTATGAGAAAACAATGAGTATTTATTTATACAGCTAGCTGGAGGGGTCAGCAGTTGCACACCAATCAAAACACTTAGCCCAGAGCATCACTCCCCAACATGTGATGAGACTCCACAAGCTCAACACAGGTCATTACCAGAAGAAGAAAAACAAGCCTTTGGATGGCCCGCTCCCCACTGTGCTTGACAGCAATGCCCTTTCACTGAGCTAATCAAGGGAAAAGTTCATAGGTCTGAGCTGTAAGCACAGCATCGCTGTCTACAATGACAAACAGATTCATTACAGTGGGAACTAGACACAATAGAACTCTTCCAAACATTTTAAGAACGGAGTATATTAGGGTAACAGCATTCGGGGTTTGAAGGAGCTCAAACTGCTTTGATCAGTACTTGATTTTCAAAATAAGAAATATACAAATGTGGTTCATTAGGTCTTTGGTTAATTTGATCATTTTAATATTGTATTTTAACAGTAAAGCCATCAGTGTGTTTTTCTAGTCCACTATTAATCATATAAAGGCAAGAAAACAATTAATACAGACAACAGCATGTTTCCATTCACAATCAAATGCTGTAAATGTTTTATTTTCAAAGGCACTGAATTGTAAAAGTGCTAAATTAGACGACTGACAGATGTGAAGAATAGGTCTCTGAAGGATTTTGCTACCCGTCTATCAGAATCTTTAACAATAGCCGTGGCGTCTTTTTTCATTAACCTCAAATGGTCCGAGGTTCCTGGCTAAGTGATCATCAGCTCGAGGTGGAATCAGAAATGAGATGGCTTTGCAGCTCTGCCAGCTGAACCCCATTAATACTGTGACAGATATCAGCACATCAAGTGGTCTTTAAATGCCTCAAAATGTGTGAGACACATTCACTAGAAAAGGCACTAGAAAAAAAATAATAAACCCTGACCTTTAAGCATATTTTGTGCTATACCTTAGCAAACGTTTGGATTTAAGTAACACATGTAAGTCGCATGAATAAAAAGAAAAACAAGCAGACATAATGCTGACACTATATGAATGTTTGAAATATTCCAAATGATTAAAATATAATGTACTTGCAATAACCACCATACCATATATACAACAAAGTTTCAAAAAATAATTAATAAGATTCATCTTGAAATAGGATTTTTTTTTTTTTAAAGAACCATAATTTATCTCTCTATTTAGGAGATTAATTTAACAGTGAGTGCTCTATATGGTGTGCTGGTTTTGTTTTTGCTTCCCCCACCCCACCCCATCTCTGTCTACCGACGGGATTAAAAAAGAAGAGCAACTTCAAAACCTCCACAGTAATTAGAGGGCCATGGAGCGTGACACTCCAGACTCTCACACTATCTAGCACCTCGTGAAAAAACCCAGCCATTAAATTGGATTTCGCTTTGCATAAACTGATTAACATAAATAGCACATGATCATTTGCCATTCAGATCTACTTCCACATAAATTATGCCCACTGGTAATAAAAAAAACCTCTTCTTTACCATCTCATCAGAACAACTATATAATTCTCACATTATATATTGGAGCAATGAATTTGTGAATATGTTTGCATGTTTTTATTCTATGTAGCAATTTAGTGATCTTTAATGATCTAGGGCTAAATCTCACACCCATTATTTCTCTCTTCTTGCCTCCAGATATTAAATTTGAGGTGCACAAACACAGCAGGTAGAAGAGCTAATAAACCAGAAGACATTTAGATCATAATTGCATTGCTGAAGTAGGTTCTATGGTAGAAAGAAAGATTTACAAAGACGAAACCAAATTAAACCTTACGGCTCGTGACGATACACTGAGGTGTTAATAGGGTTGGGTATTGTTTAGGGTTTTTTTCCATACCGGTGCCAAATCGACACTTTAAAAAATAAAAATGGTAACACTTTATAATAACTGCACAATATGAATCAGTTAAGCATTAGTAAACAGTCGGTTCATCCTTTATAAAGCACTGTTCCAACATTAATAGTGATTAGTAAGCAGTTTATAAATACAGCTGTAAACGCCTTGTTCTTGATAGTGTTGTCAAAAGACCCGGTACTTCGGTACCAAGACGGTACAAAAAATTTGAAATGTTACAGTACCAGGTTTTCTGAAGTACCGGTAGTACAGAGCAACGGGTCAACCTGGTTCTTGCTGTGCTACCCGAAAGGTTCTTGATGTGCTACCCGAAAGTTGCATCTTCTTCATAAAAAAAAACAAAGAGATGGCGACCAGCGGTGCTACTGATGAGGCTGCTCTGAATCTGCTCGTTGAAAGGAAAGGAGGAAAGAGCCACGTGTGGAAGTATTTTTTGGGGGGGGCTGATGACAAGCGCAACATCATTGACCACCAAAAACCCATCTGCAAGCGGTGTCTTCGAAGTTTTATGTCAAAAGGAGGAAACACATTGAACCTTATAAAACACCTCAAACATTGCAATTTGCTTGGTTAATCGTTACTGTGCATTCACACCGCTGCCGGCGAGAGCGGCAAAATTCGTTCTGGCTGCCCTGCCAACGACCCTGTACAGAGATTTTTGGACGCTCTCGACGCTCTGACGTAGATTTAATGCTTGTCTTGTATTTAAATAAAACAAGCTTGTGCGGACTGACCACACGGAGGGTATAAGTTAACCTCGTGAAATATATTGATTGTGAAAGTA
>JAUMHQ010000058.1:11228513-11256414 GCA_032361165.1 Enteromius paludinosus
ATGAATTGTCTTACTAACGTTTGAATTGTTAGTCACGTGGTACTATATCGTTTCGCGGAAGGATAAAATGTTAATTTTAAACAAATATGCCAGTATAATGTTTCAAATTCATATTCATGTCCAGTTTTTTTCCTTATGTCGGGTCCTGATCACACTGTCTGGGCTTATTTCTGCGATAACTAAGTTAAGTTACCGACTGCCTGCACATTATCCCTTACATATTGCAGGATGAGAGTTCAAAACAGCATTCACTGATGGGCTCTCATGTAACTGATCCGATGGCAGCTCTCGGTCCTGCTCCTTACGATCCTGTGTAAGACATATTTTCACCTCTTGATTCATTTTTCTTTATACAGTCCCTATAGATGCACGCAAACGTTAGACTGAATACATGACAATATGACTTAAGTTCATCTGTTGTCTGAATGTGTGTACAGGGCTGGCTTTGTGATCTTCTATGACCTGGTGACGGGTGTTGAAGATACTTTGAGATCAGTGCGTTTATTGGCAGGATTATATTTTAATGGACAGAAGTTGGGACAGACCATTCCAATGCCCCCTGTGCAGTGCCAGCCTGCAGGACCATTACTGTCCACCAAGAGTCCTGGAAACTGTGCCATACTGGCTGTTAAGCAACCTGTGCCAAGGTAAGTTTGGTTAAGAGATAAATATGGACACACAGAGCTGGTGTGTTCACATTATTGAATTTGTGCTTTATTTCAGAGTACAGCCGACTCCAAATCTCTCTTTGGTCATAGAGATCCAGACTTCTGAAGGCCTGGATTTGTTCAAACATGAAACTGAGGCATCAGTTACTTGTGGCTGGGCTAAGCTTGATCTCTTTGACCAGCACAACCAGGTTCACAGCGGTCACTGGAGGCTTCCTTTCCGCTCTCTCCCAGTTCAAGCATCCTTAAATCCAGGTCAACTGAATTCTGTGCCACAAGTACGTTCTTCAAATACTAAGAGCTAGTATTTGAAGTCAACTAGGTTAAATATCATACAAGATTCATAGTTTAATTTAATCTTACTAAATACCATTTTCTTTCAAAGATGGGTAATATGGAACTTTGTCTTCGGGTAGCAAATGCTCGTGAGGGAGATGTGCAAACCCTTGAAAAGATTGACCACAACAACACCTACCAATATAAGTACATATCCACGGTATGCAAAATATTTTCTACTTTTTTTTCCATAGCAAAGTTTGCAAAGGCTTTGGATAAGCTAACAGCATCAAATCGGTCTTGTTTAGGTGGTCTCCGACACAATCTTGTCATGTAACACCTTGCAACCTTCATCCAATCCATTACCTTCACCACCACAGACAGATCACGTGGAAGGGACCAGTTAGAGGAAAATTAACTTGATGTGATTACTGTACAATCAACGCTTGTAAAAATGTTTGAAGTCAACTGAAAGATTTTACCTCGATTAGGAACCATTTTATAATAATGACTTCAATACATTGCATAAAATTTTTTTTTGGAACTAAAATTACTCATAACGTCTTACAGTTAATCATTCCATCATGGGAATCCACAGGTTTTTGCTCATTGAAATTCTATGATTCCACTGGAGCAGTCTATTTCGAAGTAGAGGATTCTTAAGAGGTAATATTGAAAGCCTCATTCACATATGCAAATATCCTTTATTGAAAGTTTACTACAATTATACAAAAATTGGACAGACAAAGAAAACGGGTTATTTACAAAACAAAGAGACAAAAGTTGTTCATGGGGAGTATGTGAGACAGGCATGCTCTGCTGGTTGGAAGGTAAGTGGTCAATCAGAAGATGTCCATCATGCTGATGTCTCCACAGAGGAAGAACTTGCTGGCTGAAAGAAAAATGTAAAGATTAAAAACTATTTTTTTTTTAAGTTAAAGCACTAAACTAATGCAGAAGCATTTAAAAATGCAGTACTCCAACCAATTCCATTAGCGGCCACTCAAGCAGCCAAGTTCCTAAGACTTAGCTAGTGTGTAGATTATATTATACATTATTAAATCTACCCCCAGTTTTACAGACAAGGCTTAAAGCTAGTCCCAGACTAAATTGCATGTTTGAGCTGTATCGGATGAAAATATCTTGCTCTGAAATATCTTAAAACATGTCAGTGTCATTGTTGTGTTAAGATGCACACCTGTAATATTTTATTATAAGGCATTTTTGTAAAAGTTGCTTAAATATCTTAATTTAACTAATGCCTAGTCCTGGCTTAAGCCAAGCTCGGTTTGTGAAACCGGGCCATAGAGATAAAAAAAATAAATAAACCCACACATCCAGCTGAATCAGTCCTCTCAAGTTAAGTTCGTGACCCTTGTATTCAAGGTTATGTCACAATTATTTTTTAAATCCAACGAACCTTACAATTCTCAATTCCAATCTATCACAACAGACACTTGACAAGAATTAAAAGTAAAAACGGTCAGATAAATAAAAGTATACAGTCAAGTTGAACTTTAAGTCTCAGGTAGTCTAACAGTAGTATTTATAAAAAATAAATAAATAAAAATTATGGGTAACAAACTAAATCTAATGAAACCGTCAATCTATGACATACTAATTTCTATAACTACAGAAAAGTTATTCAGTCAAGAGCAGACTTTCACCTTTCGCTTGTTTAACAACAGAAGGCATTTAAGGCGGCTGCCACTTTATGACCCTGTGTATATAGATTAAAATACTGGAACGGTTAAAACTGGACCATTTATGTGAATGCTTCTCAAAACCGACAGACATTTAGATGTAGATTTGCACAAGATGCAAAAGAGAAACTGCACACTTTGTGTGCGAACACAGAAGAGCCAAACCATGCACAGAGCTAGGTTGCAGCTTGTGTCGAAAATGACTTTGAGAGGACACTGCAGTGACAACTGTCTTGAGTATTTCTTATACTGGCCCATCAAACGGTCCTAATTGTTGAGCCCTGTGACTGTATTAAAAGGAAACAGCAAGTCTATCAACTCGCCTCCTGCTCCATTTTCTCCTGGACTCCATTGCCGTTGTGGGCGGAGTCACCGCTGCCATTAACTGAGGTCTCCTGTTTAGTCTTTTTAGCATCACTGTCCTTTTTTGGACTCTCCTCGTCTGGTTTCCTCTGTGCAGGAATAAAGCAGGACAGAACACGTACTTTATTTTTTGCGCTAAACACCTACTAACTACTTGCTACTCAAGCACACATGGCCACTTCAGCACCACAACTACCACATGCCAAGCCACAATAATGAAGCACAAACACCATAGAAGCACCAAGCAACACCAATCCTAATCTAGTTGGCAAAAATCAGCTCAAGACCCAGCATGCATAATTGACCTCAACTAAAGGGCAGATTTCCCTTTATGGGCAGACTACCCTCGTTCACTCCATGCTAGTCCCCCCGAACTTTAAGTCTACTGCAATGGTTAACAATACACTTCAGTAGATACTCACCTTTTTGCGAACAAGGTGAGAAATGTCAGATGCAGATTTTGAGGAAGATGCACCATCAGCTGGCCTCACCGGAATCTGAAACAAAACCAGCATTTGCATTTTAGAGCGGCATAATGCACTATAGGCCGTAAAGTACCCGTAAAAGAGAAATACCCCTTGGAGCTTAGTCAGAGACATGCAAAATGAGAATGCCACACTTCAGAAAAAGTTATGGTCCATTTAAGAAATTTGTGACAAAGTACCATCCATCACTAATGTTAAATTAAAGTAACATTATGCACACACACACCTGACTAGCAGTTGATGAGGATGGGCCACCATTTTCAGCTGGGAATGCAGATGAAGTAGACGCTCCTGCCTGTAACAAATTGCAAAACCATTCATTTTCTTTTTTGCATCATGGATGTCCCACTTGATCTCCACTTTGTGTACTAAGACCAATGTTAGGGATTGATGACATAACCTTGCCAGATTCATTAAATGTGTAATAAGCTGATATCAGGGGTCATCAGCCACTGAAAAGCATTGAATCACATAACATGCATTTGCATCATTGCCCTGATGCAACTCACAAGGGTCTGATGGATGGCCTCTGATGCTGCAGCAGCCGTCCTCTGGCTCTCCTTGGCATCTTCAATCTTCTCAGTGATTTCTGGCAGTAACTGTTTCAACTCCTCAAGCTCGTTCTTCTCCTCCTTTGCTGCCTCTGCACCTTCTGCCTTGTAAATTACCTCCTGAAGCATAGCTGGAAGATAGATGTGGAAATCAATTGAGTACCTTGCTTGCTCATGGCAACTAGTGTTATCAGCAAGCAAATTCTAGGTTAAATACATGAGGACTGGCAAAACCCACTATGAAAATGTTCCTACCAAGACGGCTCTCGATGACTTTAATTGAGTTGGAGAAATGCTCAATGGATTGGCTGTACTGGGCTGTGTAGCTATAAGTTGTGCCCAGCTGGTAATGAGTCTCAGCCAGAAGACGACTATGAGAAGGAAGGTGTTTGAGCTGCAAGGTTAAACACTCATTGAAGTCCTCCAGGGCCTGGCTGTAGTTACCTACATAAAACAAAACCGAGAGAGACTAGTTAATGAAGAGTGAATAATGAGTAGTGGAGGGTTAAACTTAAACTGTACACCAACTTGTGAAACCCAAAGACGTCCTTAAAATTATCTCATCATAGTTTCAGCTACTCCCACCCCACACACACCTGACTCAGCTCCAACTTCTCCAAGTTTCAGGTAAATCTGTGCTGCCATTAGCTGATCTTCTTTGCAGTCTTTTCTTTAAAAAAAAAAATAAAAGAAAAACACCCCAATTATAACAAAGGTTGCCCAAATAAAATCCTTTTTAACAGGCATGCAAGAGGACATACCTTTTATAAATCACTTTTGCAACCTCAAGCATCTCCCAGGCCAACTGCAGGTTTCCAACTTCATCCTCCTCGCTCTCCTAAAAGCACAAGACCGTGATAAACCAAAAACACCAAGATGGGGGACACAAAAACACTTTTACAGTGGATTACAAACCTTATCTTGCGTTTCACCCTCTGCAGCTTCGTCATCTTCATCCTCATCATCGTCATCATCTAAAACAAAAGATGTTAACTCGAATGACATTGATCTAATGTGAAAACCAAATCACCTCAGACACCCTTAGTGACACTGTAGCTTAAAAGCTAAATACTCCATGATCCACCAGTGTTTAGAAAATTCACCAGGTGAAGGTATTTAATACGCAAATCTTGTGCTTCCCAAACTCCACCATGCTTCTACCTCCATCCTCTTCCATGGGTTCTTCATTCTCTTCATTTCCATTTTTCTCATCCTCTTCAGCCTTTTCGGTTACGCCATTTGACACAGCAAAGTCTTCCTTTTTAGAAGCGCTTTCATCAACACCTTCGGATTTCTCCACATCTTTTTCAGCAGGTTTCTCCGTTTCAGCAGGTTTCACCTTCTGTTCAGCTTCTTTATCCTCATCTTGAGCAGGTTTGGTCTCATGTTCAGCTGGTTTCTCAGTTTTAGTTGATGCTGCATCCCCCTCCTTTGGCGCTTCAACCTTCTCCTGCTTCTCCTTTGATTCCTCTTGGTTCTTCTGCTCACCTTCCCCCACCTCTTTTTCTACTTCTGACTGAGTTTTGTCTTCTGACATAGCATCATAAACCTGTGCTCGAAGCTCATCTCTGGTTTTTTCTGAATCATGATAAAAATGGAGGCATATTTCTGGGTTACAGTTAGCCTGGTGAAACAGGGCAACTTGAAAGCAATGTTTGGGTAACATTTCTATCTGGATATTTTAGACCATGGGCCTCCATGTCTCGCCTGGTTGCCCGTTGACACCAACATTAACCAAAGTTGCCCACCTACATTGCTCATCAAGCTGCCCCGTGTATCATCAGCCTTAGAACCCTCTCTTAAATCAGAATCGACTTGTGTTAATTTGCTGGCTTGTGCAAAATGATATTTTGGAAACATACTTCTTGCAAATGTGATAAAGCCGAGAGTGTATATTAAAAGCACAAAATAAAAACAGAAATACAAACCATCCAAGGAGTCTGCGCTTTCAATCTTAGAGTCATTCTGTTTCTCGCCCTCTTCAGAGGACTCTTCTGGGACTCCCTCTAAAGCATTACCAAGCACTGTATTCTCCATCCTGAAGTAACATAACAAAAAGTTAGAGACACTGATATTTTTAAATAAAAATCATGCATTAAGCGCCAATACAGATACCTGGCAAGCTCCAGAAGGGCTTTTCCACACAAGAAAAAAGCTTCACCGCATTCATCAGCCGTGTCTCCATACTTTTCAGCTCTTAAGGGGGAAATGGGTTACACGGTATGAAAACAGACCGTAATATTAAAGAGTGCATTTGCTGAAATAATGCCAGGAACCACAAATTCAAGTTGCATAATAGAGAAGCATTGAAGTACTCTTTCACAGTTACTCACAGCATGGCACAAGCCTCTTGGAACACGCTGACTGCAGACACAACATCACCCATCACCAAGTGCCGGTTTCCTGTACCAATCAGCTTCTTTGCTTCTTCAGAAACGTCGACGGAGCTGCACAAGTAAACGAAAATGAGTACAAAAACTAATTTTAGTGAACTGAGCGGTTTTATTAAACCGAAGTGCAAATACAAACTCGCCTGTCTGCAGCGCTTGACGAGCAAGGTTTTTCCTCCATACTGCAAAAGACAACCAACACAAAACACAGTCATACATTAAGCCTTCCTCGGTCTGAAGAATAGATCCAATTAGAGCGAGATTTCCCTAAAGTTGCTTCAGAAGTTGACGGCGAACGACCGAAGTTAGCACGATGCTACTATGACTTCTTTCTGTAACGTTACAGTGTGTCAACATTACACACGGTTATAGTTAACATCTAACGTCACTTTCTAATGTCAGTAGAACACCCAAAGTGGGCAATTTAAAGTGATTTGCGTTGTTACCGCCACCTTTCAAAAGTTACCGCTCGGCTTCAGCGCGTGTGCAGTAATTGCAATGCAACGTCAAGCTCACCGACGGGCTATTCATGACTGCGTGTCAACAGTGCGGGAATTTGCTCATTTACGATAAACAAGAGAGCTAGCCGTTCGTATTAAACCCTCTCCCGCCAAATGAGCGCAGCCAAACACAGCACGTCAACGGGAATCAACGGTGATGCCATCCCGTCGCGTGCGACGATGTCCGGGCGCGGGAGAAAAACGAACAGAAGCACGAGGGCGACACATTTTTCCTGACAAGGACGGAGCCGCTGCAGCTTTGTTATCAAACGAAACCAACCAAAACCTCTCGCTCCGACTTCGTTTAACTTCTGCTAACTTCACAAGGAGCGCACTTAACTTAAAAATGAGATTTTACCTTTCGGCAGCTAAAGCAGATGTTGTTTCCTCGGGCATTTTAATGCGTTAAATAAACTAAGCTGTAGTGTGCTGTTGGATGATGCGAGTACAGATGGCAGGTTTGTGAAGCTGTTCCTGAATTAGTCTTTGTTGGCGCCTTTAAATACGGATACAAGTCGTACTTCCGCTGAACTACGACCCTGTCATAAAAACGCGGGAGAATAAATTTAAAGGGCAAGTAACCATATTACGCTTCTACTGAAGCCACATGAACTATAACAAGATGTTTAACTGGACATGGATGGAAAGTCTTTTTATCCAGATTTTGTGAGATTTGTAGTATTATTCATTTTTTAAATATTATTTATGTTTTTTATACAATTAAACCTTATTCACTTTCTTATCTAGTTCTTGGTGTTATTGTGAATTTAAAAAACCCAAAATAAATTATATTCTATAACAAAAGTAGTAATTCTAATAGTTATTAGTATTTTAATATATACCAACTTTCTTTATCTGTTTACCTTTCCAAGAGGGAGGGTAATAGAAATAGTTGAACCTTACAATAAAATATTTTTAAATTATATATGTCTGATTAATTGATGTAAATAAAATGTTTATTGTCTAAATGTTTTTTTTTTGTTTTGTTTTTTTTAAGTGATAATCCAGGCATATTCTTGACAAGTTTAATAAAATTCACCCTTAAACATTGTGAATGCATTCAAAATATGTTTCATTCTACACACCAAAAAAAATCAAGCACACATTTCAATATGTAACAAAACTGTTTTTATTATGTTTAGAAGTATACAGAGTAATGAATGGGCATTGGTTTCAAGGCACAGAATCACGCAGATGTGTGTATTAATAGGGGTCATTAAAAGGGTAGTGAGGATGTCCTGCATCCCGGGGGACAGATTTACCATCAACCTACAAAAACATAATCAAAAACATTTGTAATCACAAACTACTTTTGGAAAGTCTTACTCTATCATTGATAATGTTAAATCTCATTTTAAAGTAACCTTTTTATTAATGACCATAACATTTTTTGCACTGTGTTGTACAATGTGGCTTACAGTAATGTAACTTACAGTGATGGTTGGCACAATGTAACGCCAGCCTCTGTGCAATGCTGTCACTTGATTCATCTCCTCAGGTTCAAGAGTGAAATCAAACACCTGTAAAAGAGCGGAGCAAGTGTTTTGCCTGGTTACCATACATAGTCATAAACGCTCTAGAACATGAAAGAGTAAAGAATAACATGCAGAAACCTGGATATTCTCTTTGATCCGAGACTGTGTAATGCTCTTTGGGATAGTCACTACTCCTCGTTGAGTTTGCCACCTGGCAAAATATCAGTGAAGAAATGCTATGTAATAATCAGGGATGAAACCACGCTCAACTAGTGCAAAATCTTAAATTTACCTGATGATAATTTGTGCAGGAGTCTTGTTGTATTTCTTGGCTAGTGCAGCAATGGCTGGCTCTTCTAACAGCACAGGCTCCTCTGGATGCTTCCAGGCTCTGTCAGGAGATCCCAGCGGACTGTAGGCGGTCATCACCAAACCCCGATCCCGGCAGTGAGCCAACAGCTCAACCTGTGCAAGGTATGGATGGGACTCCACCTGCAAAACACTATTGTTACTCTACAAACTGGTATAATAGACCACATAAATTACAAAAAAAAAATCTGACCTGCAGAACAGTTGGTTTGATGCTTGCAACCGATAAGACGTCATCAATCTGTCTGCTATTGAAGTTCGAGAGCCCAATGGCCCTGACAAGGCCCTTTCCCACAAGTTTTTCCATAGCAGCCCATGTCAGCTTGTAGTCCATGTTGTCATACAGAATGGTTCCATCCTCCATCCTAGGAAAAGAGTTATCGCCTCGTCTGGACAAAAATAAGAAGATTAAACACTTGACTGGTATCTGAAAAAGGGCAGAGCAAATTAAAAGGATAGTCCACCCGAAAATTTTAATTCTGTCCTATTTTTCACCTCAATTTCCAACTTGAATAACTTTTTTCCTCCGTGGAAGATATTTTGACAAATGTTGATGATACCCAAACCGTTTCACTTCCCATTGACTAACAGATTTTTTTTTTACCATACAATGAAAGCCAATGGGAAATAAAAAACTGTTTAATACCAACAGTCTTCAAAATTCTTCAAATGATGGCAGAATTTTCATTTTTGTGTGGACTATCCCTATTAATGAGCACTTCATAATTAATTCCCAGAAGGAGATCAACAAAACATCATGTTTATATTAGCAAAAAACAAGTTAACCAAGACTATTATAACAAGGATTATTACAGGGTCTTGCACCCTTTAATATTTTTTTTCTTCTATATTCTAAGAGTATAATCATTTATAAATAGCACTGTGTGTGTCTGTATACTGAATTTATGTATGTGTGTGTGTGTGTGTGTGTGTGTGTGTGTGTTTCTATATATATATATATATTTATATATTCATTAGGAGAAGAGCATGAGGCTTACTGGAAGGCATGTGGCCAATGGATGAGGTAAAGATCTAAGTACTCCAGCTTCAAATCTTTCAAAGTCTTTAAAAGAGATGGTTCCACATCATCTGGGTGGTGTTTTGTGTTCCACAGTTTGGAGGTCACAAATACATCCTCTCGCCTTATGCCCTGAAAGAAGACAACATTTGTAATGTACACATGCATTATATATTCCAGTGTGGGTATGTGTCATGTTCGTTATCTACTTGGTTGACCTACTTTTTCAGGTCCCATCATTTCCTGAAATGCTTCACCGATCTCTGGCTCATTCCCATAAATGGGAGCACAGTCAATGTGCCGATATCCAGATTGCAGTGCCCAAATAACCGCCTGTTTTACCTGCGATTGATAAAATATTTATACAAAATACTTTTTAGGAGTTCTACATGCAAACACAATAATTAAAGCAAACGATTAGTGCAGAACATTACCTGCTGGCATTCTCAATACAGCATATTCAGGTTCTGTTATAATTACAGCTGGGATGAGGAACAGAAAACGTACCTGTCCTGGATCACTCTTCCACGTCCCGAGTCCCACAAGGGGCATCTTTCTTCCAGTGCTGAGAACAGCAAAGTCATTCATACTCATCTTGTGTGCCTTCAGAGAAAAGTAAACAAAGAACACAATCTCAACTGTCTTCATACATGGAATAGACTTTAGGAGATTAAAACTATTTTTTAATCCCTGTTCTAATGAATCGATCTAAACTCTAAACACTCACAGAAAGGTTGCAGGAGGCGCAGTGAATGCAAACTGTGCAGTGCTCAAATTCAGGAGCAAATGAAAGGAAGTGTAACCTGCTGACTTATCAGCTGACTTCCACAGCAGCTCTAGCAGGATGTAAATATTGTAAAACATCCTGAACTGCATTTTTGGGACCGCATAACCATTGTTTTAGCAAACGTTATAAAATTAATAATTACATTAAACACGTCTTTGTGTTTTAATATAAAGTAAGGTTTAAATTATGTCCAAATCACGCCCATTTAACTTCATTGCATTCCTGGCACACCCCCAGTCATAGGATTCTAGATCAGTTTGCTGTAGTTTCTGTAGTTAGTGCCATAAATCACACACACAGTTGGATAACATACCATTCGACAACAAGACTTGTGAGAGTGAATGACAAGACGCAGAGTGCGTTGAATATGCTGCATTTCTGGCCAACTAAGTTAGTGTCCCATGTGGCGTATCATAAGAAATATTTTTCATAGGTCAGGGATAGTAGATATATTATTTGTTCAGATACTTACAGGGTATTAATAAGTCAAAGCTTTTCTCCACTATATAACAGTCCGGGTTGATTATAAAAATTATTTGAATATTTTCTTATAACGTTGACGCATCTACTTCCTGTTTGCTGTTCTCTAAAAACATCCGTCAAAATAAAAGTCTCTATAATACATTATAACAATTTCTTCACCTTCGATGACTTCTAAACGTCTTTTGTTTAGAAATTCAAAAATAAAAGTAAAAGTTAGGATTGCCTTTATGTTTTGCTTATTTTCTTACTTTATATTAAAAATAAATGTATGTTTAATCTCTTTCATTAAAATAATTAAATGCAGTTTGGCCTACTTAATCCCAGAGCACTAAAACAGTATAAGAGTGGTTATGTCCTGTCTGCTCTTGGCTTTAGCCGTTCAACTTCAATTTTGTTGTAGAATAGAAAGTACTTCTACAGAATTCTCCAAATTCATACCAAAAATAATAGCAAATGAAATTTTCTTGGAGACAGTTTCAAACGTTGGCTTTATAACAGGAAAAAAATGTGAAGTACAATACATCAAATGTTTATTTTACACAGTACAGTTAATTCAGGAGGAAAAAAATCAGCAATTTCTGGTTGTAAACTTCAATTAAAAGTATAAAACGGCATCAAAAGCCTATGAGGATTAACCTGGGCTTGGGCAATTTACACAGAGTAAGATCAAGCTTTTTGTTTACAGAGCAAATCTATAGAACAAGTGGGAAACAAAAAAATCTGACAGAAAACGGAGATCACTCATTTCCTCTTCGACTTCTCTTGTGACTCTTCTTTGACCGGCTAAAACAAAGAGAAAAGTGCAGCATGAAAAAAAGAGGTTAAAAACAAAGACAACCATTTAAAGTAATTTGATATAAGCTGCTTTCACACAGACATTCCGGAAAATACGCAGGTAATGTGTTAGATTTGCTTCATTCTCACTGCCAATGATTTCCCTTAATCTGTGCTTGCTTTCACACACACAACCCATAAAAGATCCCGGAATGACAAGTGACGTAATCAGCTGATGAACGATCTCTTTTGTTCACACAGAGCTCGTTCCGGGACTGAACCAGGCAATGTTACTAGGTCCCCAACCCGGGATCCTGGATTCAATCCCGGGACAGGTTTGCGTTCACACTGAAGGCACTCCTGCAATTTTCCGGGACAAACGTGCAGTGTGAAAGGGGCTTGAGTGTTACCTTTCTGGGGACTTGGAGTGACTGCGATGCCGGTGACTTCTGTGGTGACCTGGAATAAAATATGCCAATACTTCTTAATAATTGGGTTTGCTATTTACTCCAGTTATTAAAGATAACAAATTGCGGTGACTTGTTTTCTTTGAGCACTTCAAATCAGCCTTGCTGTACCTGGTGATTTGGAGCGATGCCTTCTGTCCCTGGATCTGCTGCGGTGTCTGCGGGGACTTTTGCTGCGGTGACGGTCCCGATCTCGATCACGTCTGGGTGATGGACTAAATGAACAGAGGAATCAGACAATCAATTACACTGTATAATCGTCTCAAATATTATGCCCCATTAATAATGTATCTAAGACAACTCTAGCTGCATCTCATTTGGAAGGCTGCGTCCTACGGAAGTTGCATTTGAAGGCTTCATAGGACATCTGGGAAGTCTTGTTAATGAAAAGTAACCATTAAATTGCAAAGTAAAAAATAAATGATAGTAAAAAGAATAACGCTGATTTTTATTGTAGTTACTATACTTCAATAAGACATCCTTAATGATGTGTGCATCCTTCCAATGCGACCTACGTAGGACGCAGTCTCCAAAATGAGACGCAGCTAATGTGTCTAAAACAATTTAATTAAATACCTTCGTCTTTTAGGTGACCTGCTTCGTCTAAAAATGACAAAAGAAAAAAAAAACAATCAGAAGATTAAATGATTCATCTGTTAAGACAGAATCCTGTAATAATTTAATCTTAATGATGACTAGCACAATCACTGACCTTCTGGGTGAGCGACTGCGTCTGTAGCGAGGAGAAGGAGACCTGCGTGGCCGGTCCATATCTCTATAACTTCTTCTGTGTGGCTCTGGTGTTTGCACTCTCTCTGCCTGCAGTGCATATGGAGAGAGTGTGTAACAAATCACAAATAATTATATATGCAAACCAGATTACAAAAAAGTTGGTATATCAAATGCTGAAAGGGAGACATTTTGAAATTTCAGGCCAAATATTGGCTCATTTTTTATTTCAAGACAGCTACACATTCCAAAAAAGTTGGGAGAGGTAGCAAGTCAAATGTACATATAAGGAACAGCTAGAGGGCCAATTTTCCACTTATTAGGTCAATTGGCAACCTTAATGGATATAAAAAGAGCCTCTCAGAGTGGCAGTATCTCTTAGAGGTCAAGATGGGCAGAGGATCACCAATTACCCCAATGCTGCGCCAAAGAGGTTTCTCAGTTAAAAATTGCAAAGAGTTTGAAGTTATCACCATCTACAGTCCATAATATCATCCAAAGATTCAGAGAATCTGGAACAATCTCTGTGCGTAAGGGTCAAGGCTAGAAAACCACACTGACTGCCCGTGATCTTCGGGCCTTTAGACGGCATTGCATCACACACAGGAATTCTACTATAAAGGAAATCCCAATATGGGCTCAGGACTACTTCCAGAAAACGTTGTCAGTGAACAAAATCCACCGTGCCATTCGCCGTTGCCGGCTAAAAGTCTATTAAGTCAAAAAAGAAGCCATATTTAAACATGATCCAGAAGCGCATTTAAAATGGACTGTGGCAAAGTGGAAAACTGTTCTGTGGTCAGATGAATCAAAATTTTACGTTTTTTTTGGAACACTGGGATGCCATGTCATCCGGACTTAAGAGGACAAGGACAACCCAAGTTGTTATCAGCGCTCAGTTCAGAAGCCTGCATCTCTGTTGTACGGGGTTGCATGAGTGTGTGTGGCATGGTTAGCTCACACATCTGGAAAGGCACCATCAATGCCGAAATGTATATCCAAGTTCTAGAACAACATAAGCTCCCATCCAGACGTCGTCTCTTTCAGGGAAGACCTTGCATTTTCCAACATGACAATGCAAGACAACATACTGCATCAATTACAACATCATGGATGCGTAGAAGAAGTTTTCCAGGTACTGAAATGGCCAGCCTGCAGTCCAGATCTTTCACCCATACAACAAATTTGGTGCATCACAAAGAGGAAGATGCGACAAAGAAGACCTAAGACACTAAGGCAGTTAGAAGCCTGTATTAGACAAGAATGGGACAACATTCCTATTCCTTGAGCAACTTGTCTCCTCAGTCCCTAGACATTTGCAGACTGTTGTCGTTCACATCATTGCATTCAGATTTTACTCACAACCTGTACAGTGTCCAAATTTTTCAGTATCTGGCTTGTATTTAAAATAATGTTGCTTGGACAGATTGTCAGACATTGTGATTTCACTTGTACCTTCTCTTCTTCCTCATCCTCCTCATCACTGGTTTCCACCTCATCCAGATCTTCTTCCAGAGCACTAATACGAGCATCCAGCAGCTCAGCTTCCTCCAAGACCTGTCTCTTCTGTGAAAAGAAAAACAAATGAACACAAACATTATTTTAGAACACAAATTACTCAATACATTTTCTCTGAAATTCATATTACTCCAAAAAGGACAACACAAATGTATAGCTATACATATATGTGCACACACACAACATATAAGTCCAGCCAACCTGAAGTCTAGGGAGGATGATGTCACACATTCGCTCTGCATGAAGCAGCTCATCTATAAACTCATCAACATGCATCAACTCAAACTCTGTGTAAAGAAGAAAAATTATTTGCACATGTTTTTTTCAGCAAGAGTCAATTATGTCATGCCACAAACCCACTAAATACTCACCTCCATTTCTGTTCTGGCTTTTGACTTTTCTGTAGTCATTGTATAATGGTTCTAAATACTTGTAGCAATCTACAGAAGTTCCGGTCAGGCGCATATACATCGCTCCAAGCAAACGGACATACCTGGAGATGGAAAAAGCAGATCAGTAATGCAACACACAGCAGAGTGTAAACAGGTAAACGACAAAAAAAAACTACACAGATAGAGCAGTATTTTTTGCATACTTGAAGTCTTCATTCTTGATGAATTCCACAATAATGTCCTTTTCAGGCTGGATTTGCAGCATCTTAAGGGTCAGACATAAGAATGGAGTAGGCTTGATGTTTCCTCCAAATACACCTCCAACAAACTTCAGTTCCATTGCTTTGTCCACGACAAGTTCAGCTTGATTTAACATAGAGAACAATTTTAGTGACATTTAAAATGATGCTTGGCCCATTCATTTCACAAATCCATACCTGCATATATGGCTTGTGTTGTATTGCAGCACACTATTTTTGCCCCCCTCAATTAAAATTAAACTTAAGTTAATACTAGTACATTCTCCTATATGAAGCTATAAATAAAAGGTTAAAAGTTTAAATAAGCCGTTACATTTTATTACACACATTCGAAGTTATTCATTTCTGCTACTGTATCAACTCGGGCATTACTTATGCTGCCAGCAGTAAACAAAGAACAACAGCAGGTCAGCTTTAAAATATAAAGAAGTAAAATGAGGCAGTCAATAACAGTACTTGGAGGTAATTTTTGTGAGTAAGGTAAACAACTAGCGTTGTTTCTAATGCCACATTCACAATTACAGTATGTATGTAACGTTAGTCCACCACACTTCTCTCACCTGTAAGTCCAAAACATTCCTCTTTCCAGTACTTGGACTCATAAATACGTGTTCGTATAATCTTCTCGACTAGATACTGAGGATTTGTTCCGTGTATACTATTGGCATCTTTTACCGTTCTATTAGCCATGGTTCAAAATTCTAAGTGAACGAACGGATAACCGGAACGCTAATATGCCATAGAAAAATATCGAACAATCACTTCCGGGGAAAAGCGTGCGTCACATCCGTAAGGTCAAGCTGTATTTTGCTGTCCAATCAAAAACACCTCATACGTCATATGCGCGCGAAAGAGTCGTGTGAGTTGTATGATTGTGCTCTCCAACTAACGTTACTTTGTAAGATGCCTTCATATATACAATAATTTATATTCTTGAGCGTTTAAGAGAGACAGAATTACTGTTTCTTGTTCATTTGTTTAATAAGGAGATTTAATACGGTTGCAGAAATTAGCGGCTGGTAAGTAAGAAAGAGGGGTGCTGGGGATTTAAAGTTGTGTAAGTTACATAGTGAATTTTGAAGCTTAATGCCTTATATAAAGCAGACGTAGTTATTTTATTCGTTTATTCTTAGCTTTTTCTGATACATTATTGACTTTTATTAAAAAAAACAAAGTGAATAATAATATTTAAAAGCTACCTTAGATTTATTCCTGTCGCAGTTTAAATCGGACGGAAAACTGCGAATTTAGTTTAGTTCAGTTGCGAGTTTAGTTGGTCAAGTACAAGTTTAGAGTGAAGTTATTTTTAATGTTAGGTAGTTAAGGTTTAATATATCACTTTAAATTGTTGCAGTTAATATAATAAAAAAGGTTCCAAAGCCTGCAATTTTATATTTGTAAATATATATATATATACACACACATGCATGCATAAATAGTTTCATATCTACGTGTGTATGTGTATATGCACATTTTTTTCAAATTTCTGTTTTCTCCAGCTTGCCGTTGTTACTAGTTTCACTATTAATGACATATTAAATTCATAATAGAAGCTGTGCTTTACAGACCTCATATCATAACTGCACCATGAGCCGCTACATCACAAGACTGAGAATGAGAAGGACTTACAAATGGAATGGGAGACCAGTTTGTGAAGACAGGAAGCTGAAAAGGCAATACTATGAGTAAGTGTGCTGCCACATTCAATTTAAATCACAATTAAATGTTTAGTAGTGTTTAGTAGTCACGGGAGTTCAGATGGTCAAAATGTTATAACCATGAAGTTAATTCTTTTCATCGATCCTCTCACAGATCCATGTCCATTTCTGTGGAGGGAAAGGCAGAAGATGCAACTGTGTCTTTAGGCCAATACATTTTGATTGAGGGCGATGACGATGACAATCCTTTTGTGGCACAACTTTGCAAACTGTACACTGATGGTAGGAGTATGCCCTGTTTTTCCATGCGAAATGTACATATTTGTACTCTTGAGTCAGACAGTAACCTGTGTTGGTTTATGTAACATTTGTACCTAGATTCAGGAAAGAAGAAGACTGCAGTAGTTCAGTGGTTTGTGCGGATGTGTGAAGTTCCTCCGAATAAACGTAAACTCTTAGGCAGAGATCCCCATCCACAAGAGATATTCTTCTACCAAGATCGCTCTTGTGATAACGAGGTAGATGGAGAGACCATCCTTGGAGCAGTACAGGTAAGCTAGCCTGGTATGGTTCTAGGTTTTAAATTATGAAGGGATTGGTCATATTTGTAAACGATGAATGTGCAACGCACTATGACGAAGAAATGCTTGTGTAGTTGATTCAAGTGATTCCTTCTAGTTTTTAAATATTAAAAACATGGTTTTATTTGATAAAAGGATTTACTAATACATTCTCTTTTATTAATTAAAATGATATTTATATATTGAAAATGAATGATTTTAAAGTCTTATTATTATTATTTCCATTATGTCCAACAATTATTTTTTACTTTCTAGATTGAGTATGTCCCAGCTAAGGATTCTTTCCCAGAGGGCAAGAGCAAAGACACATTATTTGTCAAACTCTTGTGGGATACCAGATCCTTCAGTGTGTTGGATCCTGAGCTGATGCAGCCCCCTCAGAGCCCTAAATCTCCCCCACCATCTTCACGGGGCCCACTGACTCGTGCTCTTCCAACCCCAGACCTCTCTGTAATGAAACGGGCCATGTCCGGCACTCTCACCCGCGGCAGCATGAGCACCGGCAAAATTAACTCGGAAGCAGAGTCTCTTCACTCTGCCTCCAAACTCTCTGCAGCTAAAGCACTTAGTGCAAAGAGAAGAAGCCGAGCGTCCTCTGGGCCACATGTTCGCAAGAAGCTGGACTTGTGCAGTGAGTGGCATCCATCCACATAAATTTTGCTTTTAAAGAAATGGTTTACTCAAAAATTCTGGTTTGTGTATAGAATGTATTAGTTTGTTTCTTTTTCAGAAGACATTTGGAGAAGTTTAATGGTTTCAAAAGAACTAAACTGACTAACCAGTGTTTCTCTTACATTACGATAGGTCCGACTAAAAACATGTCCCGAGATGATGTTCTGGGGGAGATTCTTGATGAGCACACAGGGAAGACACTCACATCTAAGTTGAACACGTCTCCAACAGGTCGCATCTCCATCTCTATTAGATTAACTCCTCTAAATCATAATGACTATGTCTCTCCAGTATCCTCACACAGCCCTGATAAGCCCAAATTGACTACACAAGACAAAGACGATGCAACCAGGTACATCTATTTACATTGGGAATCTTATGTATTCATCCTATATGTTCTTATATATATGGCTTATTACTTCTGCTTGCTGATCGTTTTAGTTATAAATAAGCAAACCTGTTTTGTTCTTGTTAAAAACTAAATATCCTATGTCTGTATAAAACTGGACTATACGTAGAATTTAGTTACAAAAGTCATGCTGCCCTCCTAGTGTCTTTCTTGGGGTGCAGCCAATTGGAGATGATGATCCAAAGCCGCTAATTAGCACAGGCAGAACACCTCGGAAGAGAGAGGCAACCCCTAGGAGAGCAGGTCTAAGAAGCCTGAAGTGAGTCCTGTTCCTCTATTGCTTCACAGAGGGGATACAGACTCAGATTTATTTCTGGATGGGCTTTAGCTGTCTTTATTAAACACAAAGGCATTTCATTTTTTTTTACACTTAATGCATTGTTTAAGAACACAACTGCTTTCATCCAGACCAGTGCACCGGTGTTCCCTGCTTCACTTTCTTTATGCAATGATATGTTTAATTTGAGTATGAAACGACAGAGTAACCTGAAGTGTTTTTTTTTTTTTTGTTTTTTTTTTTCAAACAAGGGCAAGTACTCCGTCCAGGAGGATAGATTCAGCTGCAGTCAGAGAACCAGCACTGGCTGCTTTGTAAGTTTTGCCATTGCCTTTTTGATATTGCATTGTGATATTGCAATCAAGCAGCGTTTGTTTTTTTGTGTACTGGTTTTAGAAATTGAAAAAGATTTGAATAATTTGACCAGTGTGGGGCAGCATATAACTATTAAGGTTATGTTGTGATACAGTAAATGAATGGCACTCATCATCAATGACCATGCCTTGAGGCACACAGAGGGATTACTCAACAGCCACATTTAAAAATAGCTTCTGAATGCACATGTTTTATTTGAATTATATCTGTTGCATTGTAAGGTGCATTTATACTTGATTGCTTAGTGGCATGTACTTCTAACTTGCAATGCTATTAAAATCTGTTACATGTGACACATTTTTGGAGGAGAAGAATTGAGAATTTTAGTTCTAATAATTGGAAAAACTGTTTTATTAATTCAGCAAGTGTACTTGGGAAAACATGAGTAAGAGGCATGTACTGTGCCGTATGTGAAAACTTTGATCTGCTTTGGCATTTAGGTTTCTATGGCTCCATTTGGACAGTTTGACCTTTTTTTCTAATTGATAAAATTCAGATATCCAAACCAAGTTGAAGTTACTGCATTTACCTCTTATGTGATCTCGCAATTGTTGTGATATTGAATTGTTTGAACCTGGTATGCATGCATACTATTTGCCATAGTAGTTTTTTACCCCCCCCCCCTCTCTGTTCTTCATATTCCTGTTAACAAACTGATAGAGCTGAAGAGGAGCATGAAGATTCACCTGTCCAGACTGCTGCAACTCCTCGCTCCAAAAGGAAATCTGCCCAACTTGTCTCCTCACGCATCAGAAAGCAGCTGTAGGTCCAACTAAGGCTGTGTATCTTTGAATTAAAATGCACACAAACATGCATACATGGGGCTTTTCAAACAGGATGTTGCATTCTAGCTGCATTGTATTGCTAGATGTTGTTTTGCATCTTAATTAAATGACCTGTGTTATGTTTTTATAGAAATTTAGGCAACAAGTTTGACCTCCTGTCAGATGGTGAAGATGGTGATGATGATGACTGCTTCCTACCGACTAAAGCTGATCTACAGAGTAGCAGCGATGAGGAAGAGGATGCAAAGATTGACAGTGACGAAGAGCTTATAGTAAAGAAGGGCAGAGGATCCCGAACACCCCGGTCTACAGAGAAAACCCGTGTGTCTGCTAGAACCCCGCGGAAAACGCCCAGCAAGAAGGTTTAAAGAAGTTGATTTTTGCTGTGTCTTCCTGCTAGCAGTTAATGTGCCTTCACAAACACTGGATGTGGCATTTCATTTCTCTTTTAATTTAACTCCAGACTGCTCCAGCCACCCCACGTACACCACGTCATGCCACTCCCAGCATACCCAGCCGGAGTGCACCGGCCAGGAAGCCAGGGAATGTTCTGGAAGAAGCACGGGCACGGTGAGCAACTCCACAGACTAGAGTCCCATTCATTTGTCTGTTTAAAATATACATTTACATTTGTTTATATGTAAAGACTTTTGCAGATAGATATTGTTTTGAACTTTCTATTAATAAAAAGAATGCTGAAAAAAGTTTCTATAAAAATATTAAGCAGCACAACCGTTTTCAGCATTGATGATAAGAAATCACCAAATCAGAAACTTAAAGTGATTTCTAAAGGATCATGTGACACTGAAAACTTGGCTGATGAAAATTCAGTTAGTCATCAGTGGAATAAAGTTAATTTTAGAATATATTTCACAACATTATATTTTTTGCTATATTGTCTTTATTTAAAAAACAAAAAATTCAAATAATTTTTTTAAAACAGGTTACATGTTTCCTCTGTTCCTGAGTCTTTGCCATGTCGAGAACAAGAGTTTCAGGACATCTACAACTTTGTGGAGAGTAAAGTCATTGATGGCACTGGAGGGTAAGACTCAAATTTAGCATCTATCAGTTTTCATAAAGTTCATAAAGGTTTATTTTATTTTCATTTTTTTAAACAAAAAGGTCACATTAAAGCCAATGTTTCTTCTGCAGGTGTATGTATATCTCAGGTGTTCCTGGTACTGGTAAAACTGCAACAGTACATGAGGTGATTCGGTCCCTTCAGCAATCTGCTGAACAAGATGAGATCCCTCACTTCCGCTTTATTGAGATCAATGGAATGAAAATGACAGATCCGCATCAGGCTTATGTACAAATATTGCAGGTCGGTATGCTTCCTCCTAATTTTGACATCATGTCCTGGTTTTTATTCTAATCTTATTTAGTATTTTCTATGAATTAATGCTCTGATTCTGCTCTGGTAGAAACTGGCTGATCAAAAAGCAACGCCTGATCATGCAGCTGCACTACTAGAGAAACGCTTCAGTGCTTCCGCACCCAAAAAAGAGACAACTGTGCTTCTAGTAGATGAGGTGAGACATTTGTTACTAGTGACACTAATAATGTCAACTATGTTGCATGTTTCTAGCTAGTCATTTAGTGTTATTAGCTGATCCAAATCGGTCTAGATTAGTCAGGTTCTCAACCTGGTTGATTTGAAAGGCACTCAGTCTCCTGTTGGACAAAACCATATTCAAAGCACCTTCATCAAGCCCTAGACTAAAGATTTTTCTGGTCGACTAGTAGTTGTTAATTACAAGAAATAGTCATGTAATCACATTTATTAATTAACCCTTTAAATCATAATAATGAGCCTTTAATAGCCTAAGTGTTTAAGAGCATACATAAAGCACAGCACGGAAGTAATGATTATGAAAGTGTAAGTAAAAAAAAGTACGGAGGCTGCATTAACATTTTAATAATTTTTTGATAAACTACTGCTTTCTTTGTTTTCGGTTTAAGTCAGCAACATGAACCATAGTAGCGGATGTGCCTGTATGTTTCATACAGATGACATATTCTGAGAGTATTTGTTTTCCATTTAAATGTTTATGTGAAGGTAGAAATTTCAATCTGTATAAATATATTCTTTCATGTCTGAAAGACAAGTATATTCACGTTCAAGTTCACAGAGACCGAGATGGCAGAAGGCACATCCTGTTTTTCAAAAGTGCAATGTTTTGTATTTTCTGATTGATTAATGATTAGTCTGCTATTAGTGGGCAGCCCTACATAATTTCTATGACGCTTTCAATATTCCTTCAGCAATGATGCTTGTTTTCAAACTTTTTTTATAAACCGATTAAATTCATTTCATGATTTGTGAAATTTCAAGAACAGTATGCTCTTCGTTAAAAATAATAGTTATTGAGGGGAAAAAGTTGCTTATTTTTTAAATTGTTCTGCAGGTCCCAAAATCCAGCCTGGCCTTAAGCTCAAATGAACAGTTCTTTTCCCCCTCCTAAATACTGCTAGGAAATCTTTCTCATTCACGTTGCTTTTTTTAATTTTGATCATTTCCTGTGAAACATTAGGTTATTTGTACTTTAAATGAATCTCCTCCAGTCTGAAACATATCTATTTTAATGCCTCATTTTCATATATTTATTTTTTTTCCAGCTTGACCTCTTGTGGACCCGAAAACAGAATGTGATGTATAACTTGTTTGATTGGCCAACAAGGCGCAACGCTCGTCTGGTGGTTCTTACCATTGCAAACACTATGGATTTGCCTGAGAGGATCATGATCAACCGTGTTGCCAGTCGACTGGTAAATCCATTTTACAACAATAAGATACCATTCCGCTATAACTGAAAGGACTTTGGCTGCAGTAAATAATGGAAATAAAACATAAATGTCATTTGTTTATCTTTAGGGACTAACAAGAATGTCCTTCCAGCCATATACCTTTAAACAGCTACAACAGATCATCACATCAAGACTGAACAGAGTGAAGGCTTTTGAAGAAGATGCTCTCCAGTTAGTCTCAAGAAAGGTATGAAACCATTTTATCTTTGGCATTGTGGGTTACCTCTTGAGCTTTCTAGGTGTCTCTCTACTGATTTTGTGCTACAAGATATGTAATTTAAATGTAATGTCAGGTACATTAAGAGATTGTGGTCTTCTAGGTGGCAGCACTTTCAGGTGATGCACGACGTTGCCTTGATATCTGCAGGCGGGCCACAGAGATTTGTGAGCACTCTGGAAGTCAGAAGAACGGCAGTGAATTGGTGGGAATGAGTCATGTGATGGAGGCTTTGGATGAGATGTTCTCTTCTTCCTACATCGCAGCTATCAGGTGAAAAGAAAAGTGAAAGGACTATGAACTATTATATGCTCATTGTTCCTTAAGGTAATAAACAGAAATGTAATAATTTGGCTCCAATCATTCTTTTAAATGTTGTTGTTGTTGTAGGTGTGCTTCTGTTCAGGAGCAGCTTTTCCTGAGGGCTGTTATTGCGGAGTTTCGTCGGCTGGGTCTAGAAGAGGCCACTTTTCAACAGGTAGTTAATTTATTTATAGCAACCTTCATTTTTGTCAAGATCTGTATTTTACTAAATTAAATTTGGGGATTTGTATAACCTAAAAGAATGAACGTATGTTTATTTTCTTCACAGGTGTTTGTTCAGCACCAGGCTCTGTGTCGTGTTGAGGGTTTGCAGCCGGTGAGTGTGTCTGAAGGACTGGCCATCTGTCAGAGACTGGGTTCCTGTCGCCTGCTTCTCCTTGAGGGAAGCCGCCTTGACCTGTTTCTCCGTATCCGACTCAATGTTAGTCAGGATGATGTGCTTTATGCCTTGAAGGCTGAATAAAACTCAGCCCTACCAAGTCACATGCTCTAACCGGGATCCTGTGTCCCCACTGAGTCTGTCCACATTTGGACAGTCAATGAGCAGATTTTACCTGGAGCTGGAGTGGAATGTAGATATTGTCCCAAGTGTGTTTTGAATAAATTATACATTTTTAATGCTTAAAAATATATGTGTAGTTCTATAAATAAATTTTAACATACCGTTTTGCTTTAGATCATGTCTTTCAGTTCATTCTTTAATGTATGTGGAATGTTTTCAGAAAGGCTTTATTCTGAAGCAGTTTTTATGTGTTTTAGTGTGGGGAAGCAAGACCCACGCATTTGTTGTTTATCATTTAATGACTCTGTAAAGGTAAAATGTACAATTCTTCATAATATGCACAAAAATGTTGGATATTTTACTTGTGTAATGTCTTGACACAATAAAGCTATTTGCTGATCAGACCTGATCCTGAGACATAAATTGCTTTGTAATCAGTGTTACAGATAACATATTACTAGTATATCAAGCATAATATTTGTCAAAGACTGATTAAAACAAATATAGCTAAATGTATTAGTTCAATTTAAGAAATGTTCAGAGTTAAATCAAGCACTATACAAAGTACCAGTAATATACTTAATAACAAAAAAGAAAAAGGTCTGGCTTGTTTTTCTTTTTTAGGTTTAGCGATAACACTTACCGATCACATTAACATGAGACTGGTGTGATAAATGTGTTTACCAAAAATTGTCTGTGCAAAGTGCGACCATAACCATAAAAACCTGTTAACATTTCTATGATATCAATTTAAATATCAGGAAAAAATAACTTGTACGTCACAAACAGGAACGATGAACACAACCAAGATGATCATCTATTAAAGTACTCCCATACCTCTAAAGCAAATATTTTCAATCTAAAAGATTCTGCAAACTATACAAATGTCACATTGTTGCCTTTGAAGCCAAAAAATACCCCACAGACATCATTAATGTACATGTTTGAGTTTGCAAACCGATAAGCAAGTTGAACTTTGAAAACATGCCATTGATGGTGTTTTTCTATTTGTAAATGAAAGTTGTATTTGATCTGAAGCATGACAATAATATGATCCACATTCACTTATTTTGCAAGCCAGTGGTCTGGCATTTGCCATGTCTAGATATTGTTGAATGTTTTGGTTTGTGGTATGATGAAACTTGAGTGCAGTTCCTTCTTAGTGATGATTAAGGTCCATGCATTGAACAACCTGTACTTAACTTGTCTGTTCCTTAAGGTCTCGCATGCTGCTTTTCTCATTCCACAGAAACTTTGAATTCAAGGTTTCACCCAAAACCTCATTCATGCTTATGAGCTTAATTTCTGACAAATTGAACCTCACTCTAAACTTGCTTCGTACGCTATTGCTGTGATCTCCATATTGGTATACTGGCGACAGGCTGAGTGATACTCTTCAAGGTCAGACTGTTCTGCCAGAAGGAGATAAGAATGGTTGAGAATATTTGTGCTGCATTCTGGGAAGGTGGTAGAACAGGCACTGGGGATACAGTGTAGCTTTTCATTTGCCAGATGAGATAAAGCAGCATCCCCATACACATAGTCATTCCCTGTAAAGCATGGTATCATACCATTGTTTAAAATGACATAATCTTGAGCCATCTCCAAATCCTCTCTGAAATTCTCATTTTTTACATCTGCTAAGAAGCCACGATCAGGGAGAGAAAGACAGGTGGACTTCTTACAGGATTTTACTGAAGCTTCTTTCTCGGGCAGAATCTCCAGTACTGATGTAGCAGTGTCATCGTCACATTGCTTGGTGTTGAAGGTTGGCTCCTGAATGGAAGGAAGTATAATAACAATAGTGTGAGAAACACCATGAAAATAATCTTAAATTAGAAATTTCTTTAAAATTGCCACAGAAAATTCTTCTAATCAACATGCTAATAATCATGTAATTAGCATGGTTTATATTAATAGTTATATTTTCTATCATTTATTTTAAAGTGTTCGAAGCAGATATCAGTTACCCAGTGTGATCCACTGATATCAGTCAGGAAGCTTTCCAGCACTTTGTTGAGGTTTGGGACTGATGGCCACAAGGACTTTTTGAATTTCCTAACAGAGTAAAAACAGGACATATTACGTAAATATGCTTTCAGTCATAGAGCATAGTTTTAACGCATGTTTTCCAGAGTAATTAAGAGAGAATTATATTACCGGAAGTATCTGGAGAAGAAAGAGATCATTGCAGAAGCAATGATGAGCAGAGCCACTGGTGTACAGACAATGAAGATCCACTCTGTGATAATAAATGAAATGGTTTAAGTTTCAGAGTGGTTAAGCATTGTTCATGATACAAAGTCAGACATTTCTACCTTTGCCTAAAGGTAAGAGGGCAGTGAGAGGTTTGGACCAGTCACTCCAGTCTCCGCTGTACACTGATCCATTTGGTTGGGCTCGAACCTGGATAGCGTATTGGCTCCCTCTGTGTACATCCAGGCAAGTGCTGGTCTTGGGACTGGGTGTTGTAAAATCCTACCAGAGAATTTAGTTTTGACATGGGTTATGTGGCTATTTTACACAGGGCTGTCCTGCAGAATTTAGCTCCAACCCTGATTAAACACACCTAAAGCAGCTAATCAAGCTCTTACATGGCATGTTAGAGCCGCCCATGCAGGTATGTTGAGGCAAGTTGGAATTAAACTCTACTGGACACTCCAGGACTGAGTTTGGACAGCCCTGATTTACACATCTGAATGAAGAAAGTCATAATAACTGATGTAAATGTGTTCAAATCCATCTGTCCACTACCAGTGAACACTGAACTGTTTAAACGCACTGAATTTCTTATTTCACATGAACGAAACTCACCTTCCACTCAGTCTCTCCTTCGCGCTGGTATCGAATCTGGTACTTTAGATACTGTGAGATGTTCAAAAAAGGTGAATCCCATGTCAAACAAAGCCGTTCTTCCTCAGGCTGTGCCTTCAGACCTTCTGGAGGCCTTGTCTTGACTGTCAAAAACAGCATAGAGACAGACCCAAATGATTTCAACTTGTCATTGTGATATAATGTTGTCATTAACGAATTTAAGAATTAGTAAATAAACTTTGCATTTTGAGTACATTTTTGTAATATCACTGTGCTGCGGGAACAGTGCTTTTTAGATATCATGGAACGCTAAAGAAGATCTGGGGTGGTTGCAACACTTTTTGCTTTGTGTCTGCAACTCTGTGGTTTTTTGAGTCATGTGAAATTTTGATATCATTTTTGAACATCTGTCACAAGTTATGCTAAAAAAAAACTTAACATGGCATTTCTTATTTTTTACTTACTGCTGCTGTTCATACTGAAAGTTTCTGCATAAAACGTTCTACCGGATGGTTGCAATCCAACACTGAGGTAAAACTGATAGATACTGGACTCTTGCCCATACAAGACACATTGATGGACAGTGTCGTCATCTCTGGAACACAACTTCCAATCCGACAGACCACTGAAACACAAGACAAGGACTGTAGTTAACAAACCAAACTAACTGCTGTGCTGGGATTTCTATAAGATGTAACAAAACATGATACCTGTTTTTTTGTCTGTAGTGGAAGCTGTATCTGCCGTCATCATAAATGTCTCCTCTCCATTGGCATGATACTTGACGCAGATCTGGAGTGTGGCACTGCAACTTTATGTCATCTGAAAATAAGCCAGATACTGAAAGGTGACTGGACATTTTACTGTTTGTTTTACCTAGGTACATTTCTTTGCTTAGTAGAGGATAGTTCACATGAAAAAACAAACAAACCATTGTCATAAATTACTCACTGTCATATTCCAAATCTCCATGACATGTTTTCTTTAATGGGACGCAAACCAAAAAATGACAGCTTTAGTAACCATTCACTTTTATTATAAGGGAAAAATGCTAAAAGGGTTCCCAACATTTTGTCTAACATCTGTCACTGAAGAAAATGTGTAATTCACTTAGTTTACCAACAACAGAACAAGGACTACATTTAAAGAGCGCAGATTTGACAGAACCTGAATATTTAACTGTATTTGTACTAGTGGTGGGCCGTTAACGGCGTTAACGCACTGCGTTAACGCGAGACTCTTATCGCGCGATAAAAAAAATATCGGCG
>JAUMHQ010000058.1:11268002-11278517 GCA_032361165.1 Enteromius paludinosus
TACCCACGTGTCACTGATGCAAAGTGCAGTTACTCCAAATAATTCGTCACACTGCGCATGCGTGAAATGCGTTAAAATAATTAACGTAATTAACGACAAAAAATAATTAACGTCGTTAACGCGTTATTTTTGACAGCCCTAATATATATATATTGTGACGGACACTGATCAGCGTCGCACTGTCGCACTTGTGTTCACTGCATCAGTGTGTCTTGTCGTACTCTCTAGCACCACGGTTCACACTGGTTTGTGTTTTCTCCATTAGCTACAACTTAGGTTTTTTTCTCTCTCTCCATCTCACAGGCGCGCACTGCTCTCCCCTTCCATCTGGGTGAACTTGCTTTGGACACTGATCAATCAACAAATGATAAGTGGAATGAGCTGGCCTCCCAGATACTTGAAACAGCTGAACAGACCCTTGGTAAAACGAAACCGGGATGGAAATTTCATGACAACCAGGTGTGGTGGTGGAACGACGATGTTCAACAACAAATCAAGGAGAAGAAGCTAGCACTGAAAAGATGGGCCCAAACCCATTCTGAGGACGATCTCCAGCGATACCGTGCTTCCAAGTCGTCAGCCAAGCGGGCGGTGGCACGCCCACTACGCCCGCCTGTACGACGAGCTTGAAACCCCAGCAGGGGAGAACGGAATCTGCCAGCTAGCCCGTGCGCGCTATAGCACCACGGAGGACATCGGCCTAGTCAAACACGTCAGAGACTACCACAACAAGGTCCTGCAAGACCTTGAAGCCATCCAGCAATGATGGTGCGACTACTTCTCCAAGATCAGCAACAAGGAGTTCCCCCATCTGCCCATCCACTCAGACCACCCGTCCCTGGTCCCATCCCCAAAATCACACCAATGGAGGTTGACGCTGCCATTCGACAAATGAAAAAAGGCAAAGCGATTGGACACAACAATATCCCAGTGGAGGTCTGGAAGACCCTGGGACGTCGGGGCATCCCAGGCGCCCAATATGGAAGAAGAAAGGAGACGTCCTGGAATGCGCCAACTACCGAGCAATTTGACTCCTCTGTCACGGCATGAAGATTTTTGAAAGGGTCATCGATTCGAGGCTTGCGCAAAATCGTGAAGATCACACCCAACCAACGCGGCTTTGTAAATGGCATGGGAACCACCCTAACGCCATCCACGCTGCCAGACTGCTCATAGAACGACACCGTGAGAAACGGCGGACGATCCATATGGCCTTCCTCGACCTGGAGAAGGCCTTTGACCAGGTGCGTGCTTTGTGATCGGAAGATGCCGCATCGGTTGAAAGGGAAGATCTACAAGGCAGTCGTGCGTCCCGTGGCCCTGTATGGAAATGAGTGTTGGCCCACCAGGTCGAAACAAGAGCAAATGGTCCACGGCATGGAAATGCGAATGATCAGATGGAGCCTTGGGTTGACCCTATTTGACCATGTCCCCAATGATGACTCGAGGAAGAGATTACGGGTGGCCCTGATCACGGACAAAATGCAAGAATCTCGGCAGCGTTGGTTTGGACACGTCACCCGCAGCGCCAAAGATTCAGTGGCCAGAACGGCCCTTCGACTCAGCCCCCGTGGACGGAGACCCTGTGGCCGGCCCAAGAAACACTGGATGGATCGAATTGTTAAAGACATGCGAAGAGTGAATGTCAACCCGGAAGATGCCCACAACCGCATCAAATGGAGACAAGCATGCAGATCCGTGGACCCAGCATCAGAGTGGGACTAACACGAAGAAAGAAGAAAAATCGAGTCCCGGCCCTAAATATTATAAAATAAAGAAAACAACCATGAAGCAGTTTTCTGCCTTCTCGTCTTGAACAGGAGCTGCAACTCATCATCACCCAGGGCCGTGCACAAACCTTTTGAGGGGCATGTGCTGAAACTGAAAAAAGGGCGGGCACCATAATCATATTTATGATTACAAAATGTTCTGTTTATTACAAATGCTGTTGTACTGACATTTTGATTAATCAAAGAATCATGAAAAAGAATCCTTGAGAACATTTTGCATCATTAATAAAATGATTAATAATAGCTGTTTCTTGTAGCCTACAGAAAAAAGAGCTTATCTGACAGTAATGGCTGCTGAAAATTCTTTTCTGTCACAGAATAAATTATATTTAAAAATAATAAAATGAATGCAGCCTTGACAAGCATTTGTTTAAAAAAATCTCACCTCAGACTTTTGATTGGTGGTATCAACAACCCATTTGCACTCATAATTCGCTCTTTATGACTGTTCATTTGCAGTATTGCTGACATGGTTACCATTGTGGTTTTGAAATGTTAGCATATAGGACCTTATCTAAGAACAATAAACATCTGTCTAGCCTTTCATTTCCATGTTGGCTCAGGGTGTGGTAGCACAGTGGAAATCCATGTTCCGCACGCAGTAGGGCATCTCGCCATGGGTCCCTCTCTCTGCCAGCCCCTCCACTGCCATTCACATCCATGTATAACATAGGATGGAGAGGACGGGGGGGTCAGCAAGGGGTCACTTCACAGACTGAATCTGTAGAGCATGATGAAGAGGATGGACAAAAAAAGCAGCACTTCCTACAGATCTGCTGCTGTTAGATCTGTTACATCTGTTTGTGTCATTTCTGACTGTGTATAAATGAATGATTTAGACTGCTGCTGGCACACGCTTAAAGCAAACCATCAAGGAGACGGCCAAAATATGACTCTATTATGTTCAACATCCACAAATGGATATGACCCCTGTAGAAAATTATGTGAGTGCACAAGTTGTGATTTTGGAAACGTTTGGTTGATAGGTGAACACGTCTGACCCATTTTCCTCAATCAGTAAAGAATTCCGCGTCATTAATTCAGATCAAATGTGAGGAAGTTCTAATCATAACAGGACTGAGTAGTGTAGTTTTGAGAACCCTGGATGACTTACAGTATAATTCCACAACTGTTTTTAAACACGTACAGAATAATGTTCAAATATGAGCACTATCATTGACAGTATCTTTTTAAAAAACGAACATGCATGTGATGTCAGAAATTATTTATTCATCTATATGCTATTTAATCCATCCATCCATTCATCCATCCATTTTTCATTTTTATTTTCACTTTTTTGTTGTTTTCTGCTGACTTTTTAACAGTAATTCATTATTATTAAATATATTTTGTTTTTTGCAGGATGCAAATGGAAATGGAATGGAATTGCATTGGAAACATTCTACATTTGTCTGCAACATCACAGAATATTCAGAAATATTACAGGTCTTTTCTAGAACATTTCAAAAAATCGTGGGTATGTAGTCATAAAAAGACACAAATCATGCAGCTTGCACTTGCAAAGTTTTGGTTGATTCACTTAACTCACTTTAAAAATCGCCATTTAGAAAGTCTGTTTGTTTCTGAAGGTTTACAAATGCTATTAAATCAAGTTGTGGTAACTCTGCATGACTGAATTAAAATTATTTGCTCAATTTTGGATGAAATGAATTAAAGATTTAAAGGGATAGTTCACCCAGAAATAAAAATGTTGTCATTAATTACTCGACCTCATGTTGTTTCAAACCTTTAAGGCCTTTATTCATCTTCAGTACACAAATTAAGATATTTTTGATGATATCTGAAATTTCTGTATGTACCATGTCATTTTTATTCACATATTAAGTAACAACAATCAAGTAACAATCAAGTAACAACATATTAGCTTATAAGTTGTCAACATATTATTTTAGTTTTGATAAACACTGTTAATGATAAACAAAAGAAAGGTGTTTTGCATATGTAACAAGCGTACATGAGAGCACGGTTAGCAGCGGCAGTCACTGGAGACTCCGTGGCAGGAAGCAGTGCTGCGGGAGCTGATATGTGACCAGGAAACTGGCAGGAATCAAATAGTAAGCACGCAGAAACAGGAAGAACCACTGGTCTCCTGTCTGCTGAGTGTTTGCTCAGTCCACCACCCGGTTCCCATGTGACCCACTGCACAGCTAGAGTAATGACCGCTTGCCTCTGAACCAGCATGCACTGGGTCTGAACTAGGACTCACAGATTTATTTTTGAGTTCCCGCTGGTACAGTGGTGAGCATGCAGGACTAAACACTTCTGCACAATGCTTCTTAATGACGTCCCAACGGCTGCTAAAATTACAGAATCAATCATGAGAGTCCTAATGGTCATTTTAATGAATGAACTGTATTGATGGCTGCTGTCATCAGTTTTATGTTTGAATGTAAGGTATTTGAAAATGGCACAAAATGGTACTTACAGCAGTGGTATGTATACCTAAGAATGTCCCCTGTTGTCCAGCATGTAGTTTCATTCCCAGGAATGGTTAATATAAGGAACTTCCACTGACAATAGAAGCGTTGTTGTATTACTTACAATTATATTTAAGTTGGAAGATTTTGAAACAAATTTTTCTAAGAGAAACAGTTCCCTTTCATAACTTATCATTTTCCGATCACCCTGTAATGTTTTTAAACTAATAAGGTCTTATACAGAGATTCATGGCCACTGTATATTACAATAAATAATTCATTTTGTGCTGATGGGAAGCATACTCAAAAATCTAAGTAAGCTTCAAACTACTAGCACTACTAAAAACTTTTTTATGTTTGATATGTTAATAAAAGTAACCTGTTTTTACCAAGGAACAGTTGTCTGTGTAGTTTTGTTTAGGAACTGACTACATTATTCATTTGAGTAAGTCAATTAAGCTGGAACGCAAACTGCCCTTTTGGACTCTAGAGGTGTAGTTCACCAAAAAATAAAAATAATGTCATTAAAGCTTTTTTGGTTAAAAATGATCCAAAATCAAAATTTGAGCAAGTAAGTTGTCCCCGTAATTGCCTTGCCATAAATTGAAATATACACACTAATTAGAGATGGGAAGTAACGGGCTAGCCTACAAATAACTTTGTTACTGTACTTGATTTTCCTGGTAGACCTATCTGTAGCCTACTTTTACCATTTTTTTTCTGACTACTTTTACTCCTTACATTTTTATAAAAATATCTGTACCTGCTACTTATTACATTTTTAAACCAAGCTTGATGCTTTTGTTTTATTGGATCACCATTGACAAATGTATATATCATGAATCAGTTAGTCTTGCCTGGCAAGCTACAGTAGGTTTCTATCGCTTTCTATCAAAGTAATCAATGCAAGAGACACGAGAATGGAGTGAATCAGAGAGGCAAAACTACTGGCGTGTTCAGGACTTCAAGTGCAGGTCAGTCTGTAAATAGGCTTTGTGTTTGTTTACTTATGCCGAGTTCAGACTGCACGATTTTCAAAGTAGTCGCGTCACAGATCTTTTCACACTGCATGACTATCTGGGCTAGTATTCAGGGGCTGCTGTGTTCACACTGCATGATAGATTGTCGACAGGGGGTTTCACACTGCATGACTTTACCATAGGAAGAATCACTCACAATTCTGCCTCACTGCCAAACACACGCGAGAAGTGACACGGAAACAACGCAAGGTCACGTGTGCACTCTAACTTGAGTAAAAAAATCATACAGTACTGGAGTATTTTTTAAAAACGAGTATCTGTACTTTTACTTGAGGGAAAGATGTGTGTACTTTTGCCATCTCTGACACTAATACACTCTATACCCTCCATGCAATGCTGATGTTGTTAACATTAATAACTTGAGAACAGAGTATAATAATAATAACAACAACAATTTGCACAGTTTGATGTGATATAAGCTAATTGATTGTTAGATTTAATCACCACCAGCGCAATTTAGTGTAATGCTTTTTTCTAAGACATAGTGTAAAATATGTAATCACTAAGTACAGGATTCACAATGGTGTGGTGACTGACAGCTACATGTCCACCTCAAAACATCATATTTATCCACGCTGGAGCCGTGTCACAGCACAACCTACGCATGGAAAATAATTCCACAAGGAATTCCACAAGATTTTTAAACATAGTGACAAAGAGGCAAAACTTACAGAAAGCAGCTTTAATTACTCACTCTGATGACATTCCAAACCTGTAAGACCTTCGTTCATCCTACAGGAGGGTCAAAGCTCTTGGAATGCATCAAAATATCCTAATTTGTGTTCAGAAGATGAATAAAGGTCTTATAGGTTTGGACCGACATGAGAATGAGTACAGAATTTTTATATTTAGGTCCATTATTCCTGTAAGACATTTTGGCAACATTTCAGGGGTATACTAGTGTATTGATGTATTAAGCACAGATCACACTGAAGTGGAAATATGTGTGTGCAGTGTGCACATACTGAATGAGGCCAAGCAAAATACTCTGGTGATAAAATCACAATTAGCGTACCGCTATAGGCCATTTTTTTTTTCTTTTGCAGGGAACTTGATTTTCAGCTGCCATTACTAAAGGAAATGAGAGTTTTGCAGATGCAAAAAAAAGGGAGTGTGGGACCACCGAAGTGATCAGATGCATTGGCTTTCCCAGCTAAACAGTATGTCTGGTACGTGAGACGCCTGGGTCATATCATATAACAAAAACACTGGGGCGAATTTGTTGCAAATTATAGAGATTAATAAACATGGAGAGAAGAGAAAAACTAATTTGGCCGATGCATTAATGTAATGACTTAATTTGCATTTCATGAGTTTGCCCTTCTCATTAATGAATGGTAAGATGAAAGCAGATTTGGCGTGCTGTCTGGGAAGCGAGCCGGCAGAGCGGCAGGCTCCTAACCCTGGTGGTCTGAGCCCTAGCGAGGGCAAGGGTTCGGTGCCTGGCTCGGCTTCCAGCTGTCCCCCGGAGGAAGGATAGAACTAAGAGGAGGAGAGGTATTGTGAAAGAGCGAGATGCGAATGAGAGGGAGATAGGCCTATTTATAGTGGATAAAAAGGACGTGATTGGGTGATTGTAACGAGGAGATTGATTAGGGGATATGAAGCAGCTGTGATTAATTCGATTAACGCTTCTCCCGAAACTTTGTTTTTATCAAAACATGCACTTCACGAGTTCACTCTTCTCATTAATGAGTGGTAAGGTCTTTTTTGATTAGAGAGTCCACTGTGTCTGGTTCAGTAGTGGCGGACTGGAGGTTGGGGCAGATATGGAACTGGGAGTGGATGCAGGAAACTCCGGGATGGAATCCTTGTGTTAGACCTGATAATAGATTATAACATAAGTTAGGATAGGGGTGGGAAGACAATTCAACAGACAACTGAGAAATATTGACAGGAGACAAAAGATACTTTTTGGTGTTTTTATTAAGAGTTGAACAGATGAGTTTGGAGTGGGCACCCCCGCAGAAAAGCAGATGTGTGTAATGATCGGCTGGATGTGTCAGTCCAGCTTTGAACTATGTCTGTGTTTCATGTCTCCGTTTAAATTGTATGGACTAATTATCAATGATCTCTCGTCTCCACCCACCTCATGTGTTGTCTTGGTTACTCGTATGTTCTCTTTCCATTCCTAATTGTCTGCAGATGTATAAATATCCCGGATGTCCTTGTATTAGTCGCTCGTCAATGTTTGGATGTACCGTGCATTTTCCCCGTTGTCGTGCCACCCGTGAGCCTAAAACATCAAGATCAGGAGTGATCGGTTCGCGTTTTACAGCTGGAAGAGCTTCCACCCATCCTAGCGAACCCTGATCCGCTAGTGATGAGTTCCACCATCACTTCACAGCGGGAGGGGCTGTGTGGTGTCCAGTCTGACCCGGTTATGCAGCCTGAAAAGCTGCAGAAGGCCCTCATTGTTCCCAGCCAAGTTTTAACGGGTCTCATTCCCGTAGCACGATATGAGGGGTTGTGTCATTTCCCGTCTGTCCCGGTTACGCAGCCTGGGAAGCTGCAGAAGGTCTTCATGGTCTCAGGCCAGTCAGTAACGGGTCCCACTCCTGATTTATGGTACAAGGAGCCGTATTCCAAAAAGTTGGTCTGAGATTTGGCTGATGTATGTCCAGATCCGCCAGACACTGTCTTTGATCCGGAACCCGAGTGGCCGGATCCACCAGACGCTGTCTGTGATCCTGAACCCGAGTGGCCGGATCTGCCAGACTCGGTCTGTGATCCAGATCCTCAGCTACTGGACTCACCCGAGCTCCATGAAAACTGTGAGGCCCCAGTCTGGGCCGTCTGGAAGCAGCCTCTTTGAGGGGGGGGGCTATGTAAAGATCAGCTGGATGTGTCAGTCCAGCTTTGGATGACACTCCAGCCCTCCATGAATGATATGATATGTTATGATGATGTGTCTGTGTTTCATGTCTCCGTTTACATGGTATGGACTAATTATCAATGAACTCTCCTCTCCACCCACCTCATGTGTTGTCTTGGTTACTCGTAAGTTCTCCTCCCATTCCCAATTGTCTGCACATGTATAAATATCCCGGATGTCCTTGTATTAGTTGCTCGTCAATGTTTGGATGTACCGTGCATTTTCCCTGTTGTCGTGCCACCCGTGTTTTCCCGTGCTACTCCGTGTGTTCCCTGTGTTCCTCTGTACTGGATATATTGTTGTGATCTCACCTGTTCCTGGACTCTCGCTACCCCGTCTCGCCCCTCTGGATACTGTTTGCATATCGCCTGACTTATGCCATGAACTTTGGATTATTCTATTTGCCGTTGTCTTTGATGTCCCCGTTTGCCGCTGATTGACTCTGCCTGTAACTCCGACTCTGTGTGTGTGTTTTAATAAATGTCTGCAAATGGATCTGCATGTTTCCTCACGTTTATGATTATTAAAATTTTGGCATATGGTTTGATTGGAAGGGATGGGAGGGCGGGAAAAGGTTGTTGAAGGAGAGAAGGGATTTTGGGGATGTAAACCCTGACAGGTTGGGAAGAAGAAGGGTGGGAGATTAGTGGACAGGAAGAGGACGGATGGGTGGTTGAGCTGCAGATCGCGCAGGTGAAATTGCGGCAGCCGGTGAAAATGACGTTTTGTAGATCCCAATCTAGGGCACCCCAGTAGACCCGCTGGTTCCACAGGAATACCCTAGCGGCTGATTTGGCGGAGAACATTTTGTGGTATGAAGTGTGTACCCCCATAGGAGAACGCGAGCTCCGCAATGATAGCGAGGTAGTCGTTAAGCACCTCCTATGGGGGTACGCAGAACAAATGATGACGGTGTAACGGATGAATGCTGTGGTGAATTCTGGGAATGTGAGAGCTCTAGACGGGAGGGAGGGTGAGTTTTTAAGAATGAGGGAGAAATTGCCGCAATCCACCTGGCAATCTGCAGGGCTGGGAGAGAAAGGTGCAAGGAGAGTGTAAAGATTGATGTCGTTACCTGCAAGTATCTGGCTATGGAGGAGAGGAGAGACAAGGGAGGGTTCAGAGGTGAGGTTGTTGGCTGGAACTGGGAGAGCTTGAGCAGTGGAAAAGGAGAGGGGAGAACGGGAGGAAGAAGGGGGAGGGAAGGATTAACAAGAGGAGCATTAGGAGCGAAGGTTTGGAGCGGGTTGGGGTTGGAGAAAGGAGCAGAGGAAAGAGGGGCTTGGGAAGAGAGAGAAAGATTGGTGCGGGAGGGCCCGAGTTGCTGGCAGTCTATGGGTAGAGAGAGAGAAATGTTAGTGTTTGTAGCAGGTGGGTTGGTTGGAGGGGGAGGAGCAACTGGCCAGTTAGAGTAATCTGTCAGGGCTTGATGGAGTTGAGCTGGGGTAATCCTGCTGGATTGTCCGGGTTGGCTGGAGGGCTGTTGGCTGGTCGAAGGCATAGGATGGCTGGCGGGAGAGAGGGGATGATCATTGGGCTGCTGGGAAGAGGAAGGTGGTGGTGAAGCGGTGTCTGGATCATGGATGGAAGTGGTTCTGCAGCGGCCAGAACGGCGGAGGGCAGAATGCGGAGCAGGCGTGGAGATATTGGCTGATTTGTGCGATCTCTTCCTGGGTTGTGGTGTTGCTGGTGGAGTAGCGTCCGGGAGGTGAGTATTGACCATGTTCAGAAGATCGGGTTTATTGGCTTATCGTGAATAAGGAATCCCTGCTGCTGAAAGGGTTTGGCGCAGGGATAAGATTGTTTATTTGCTGTAGGAAGAGCGGGCTGAAGCGTACAAGGAAGCCGGGGAGGGTGGTGGAGGTCTAGCAGCCGGTGGAGAGCCGATTCAGGCTATCTTGGCTGGTGAGCCGGGAGGCTTGGTAGGCCTTCAGCCTCTGCTGGGTGCTGCGGTCTGTGGGTTGTTTTGAGGCGGAGCGGCGGCTTGTTGGCTGATGGGCGCGGTGGCTCACTGGCTGGCTGGAGAGGCGGATCGGAGGCTGGCCGAAGTGGTGGTTTGAGGCTTGGGAGGAGCGGGCTCCACACAGAGATAATCAGAGGAATCAGAATCCATCATCTTGTCTTTGCTTGGAACGGGCTTTCGATTGCGAAAGAGCGAGATGCGGATGAATATAGGCCTATTTATAGTGGATAAGGAGGACGTGATTGGGTGATCGTAATGAGGACATTGATTAGAAGCAGCTGTGATTAATTTGATTAATGCTCCTCCTGAAACTTTGTTTTTATCATAACATGCACTTAAAGGTGCCATAGAATGGAAAACTGAATGTACCTTGGCATGGTTGAATAATAACAGTTCAGTACATGGACAT
>JAUMHQ010000058.1:11297464-11310156 GCA_032361165.1 Enteromius paludinosus
TCATGCGAGATCCCATATGTAACGTCGAAGTGATTCGACTGAAAGGGTAACCTTTTTTAGTATTAAATAGGACATCAAAAAAGTACAAGCCAAGATGTACTTATCCTGTAATTCTGTGCCTTATTATTTAGCCTAGTTAGTGGCAAAACTTTTTTATTTATTAAATTTTTTCAATATCTTACGAATATAGACTACATCTAAATCAAAGAATATAGACATGTGGGGCATTTAGTCAAGAATGTTTTTCCACTCCTGATGATGTCATCAGACTTGAAAGGCTGTGAATCAGTTCTGGAGTTTTGTGTTGTAGCAAGCCTTGTAGAGACAGGAAAGTTTATATCACCCACTTAGGAATATGACTCACATGACTCTGAACTGAACTGTTAATTAGAACTCACAACTGAAGAGATGATTGTTGCAGTGTTAATTAGACAGTTAGATGTGTCAAAAACTAATGATGTGTCTTTACTTGTTGAAGGGCGGGAAAGAGTTCATGATGCGAGCTCATTTTGGACTGCCAAGTGTGGAAAGTGGTGAACTCGAGGCCAAGCGACCAATCACAGTGAAGTTTGAGATTCCCTACTTCACAGTGTCAGGCATTCAGGTGCATATATATATTAGCCTCAGAATATTCTTTGATAACGGTCATGATGTAGTTCTTTTGTAATTAATTTGATTTGTTTGTGGAAACAAACACAGGTGCGATACTTGAAGATTATCGAGAAGAGCGGATATCAGGCATTACCATGGGTGCGTTATATTACTCAGAGTGGAGGTAAGACATATTCAGAAATTCCCTCACGCTTACTCAAATAACATTCTGATATAAAGTTTACCTTCACCCTGCATTAAAAGTTCAGTGAACATGAGCCTTACTCTGTCTGCTACACACACACACACACACACACACAGTTTGAAATAGTGTAGACTATCGGTTTTCCATTTGCATCAGCGACACCAGAGGAGAGAGAGTCACTCTAATCCCTCAGCCCTGTTCACTTATTCATAAGAAATGCAAAGCAGACATCAAATCTTAAACCACAAAGGAATTCTTTAGATATATTCAAACATCCAAATGTCAATAACACATTCAAATGCCTTTAGTTAAGCTTTCATGCACATTTGTTTTATATATACAGTTTATAAGTTGTACTTTCTGACTTGGCTTGAACATTTTTGACAGATTATCAACTGAGGACCAATTGAGAGAGGACAGCGCCTGTGTATGTTGTGTGTTCTGTCTGTCCTTTTTCATCAGCAGTTGGACTGATACTGCTTTTATCTGAGATCTCTGAGGTTTTACTTATTAAAGAAGGAAGTCAGAACGCAAAGTTACTGAGAAACCCCTATGAAACAATTGATTTTGGATTGTAATCCAAAGGTCATGTTACAGAAACATCCTAGAATCTAACCTATATATGTTCTACTGTATTTAAAAATATATTTTTAACCTTATGTCGTACTGAGCCTGTATGCATAATTTTTTCTTTTACCTAAACACAGAAAAATTGATAGAAAACCCCCCAGATATGTTCAGGGTTATTAGCATCAACTAAATTCAGAACTATAACCATGCATTAACATAAAGTAAGACATTAACTAACTGATACAGTGCTAATACTGTGTACATATGTGTTTTCACATCTGTACTTGTATTAAACAAACTGTAATAACATCTGTAATTAATTTCTGTAGTTACATTTTTAGTTTAACTGTTGACCAATCCCTTATACCTTAACCCAGAGGTCTTCAACCCTGCTCCTGGGGACCCACTGTCCTGAAAAGTTTATTTTCAACCTGCTTCAACACAACTGCCCTTTTGTATTTTCGAGCAATCTTTGAGGAGCTTGATTAGCTGCTTGCAGGTGCGTTTGATTTAGGGTTATAGCTAAAATCAGCAGGACAGCGAGTCCCCGGAAGCGGGGTTGAATGCCTTAACCTACTCTTAAACCTAATTATATATCACCCAACCTGTCCCTAACCTTACTCGTATTTTGCAATACAATATGAGCACAATAAGTACATTTGACTTGTTTTCTGATGTAAGTACACAGTTGTTAAGGCCACGTTATATAAAGCGAGAACATAGAAATAATCACAATTCTGGTGCACATACTAAATACTAAAATACTAAATACTAAAATAACATTGCAGGTTTGGAACGACATAAGGGTGTTTTTCTTTTTTCATTTTTATTCAGATTATCCCTTTAACTTGTCAGATGTTCACTTAAGCTGCTTCTTTCATTTCTACTGTTGGTGGCGGGACTATCTCTCATTGTGATATGATCTTATGTCTGTAGAGCTGTAAACATAACCACAGGCCCAATGAAATGAATACCTTATGCTCAGAATCAATGATTAATAAGGCAGCGTACTGTTAGGACACCACTGTAACACAATATTTTCACCAGGGTGGCCCGCATCTTTGTCTTGCTTATTCAGAATACCACAAATGCCTACACACTTGTAAAGGTAGAATGAAAAGTGCAAATGCTTAATGGCATTATCATCAACCATTCAGCAAACAACACAGCTGCATGTTGATGCTGTATAAGCCTTTGTTTCTTTAATCCACAGCGATCAACACATCTGATCACACATCATTTTTATGTCATTGTAAGTGTTCACACTGGGAAGATCCTCTCAGATTTTCTTTCATTCAGCATGCATTGCACCACTTGTTTTATCAGTGCGACAGTTGTGTATGTGTGTGTGTATATGTGCGTGTGTGTGTTTGGAATACTGTCTACCACCTCTGCAGAGGCAGCAGAATATATTATTTGTCACGTCAAAGCAGCTTCCTCGCTCATTTATTTACCAAAGGTCAATGGCGTGACAACATCTGATATTTATTTCACACTGAATATGAAATATGTATTTTTGATCTTTTTTATTGACAACTTTTTTTTGCTCAATACTGTACTAAAGGTCATTGTGAGAAAATGAATGGATTTTTGTTTTGGCAAGCGGTTTTGTGATTATTTTCTGTGCTGTAAAGGTTTGTTTTGTGTTTATTTACCTATGGATATTCCAGCTATTGAAATAAACCTCCCTGTTTTATGCAGGGGGGGTGATTATGAGTAAATGGATCAAATAGTTTCTTTTTTAATCATCCATGAATATGGGTGTTGCATGCATTGCTATTTTTGCTCGCCTTCATTCTTATCTGTCTCAACACATGACAAGCCAATAGATGGGTGACAATGGCTCACAAAGTTAGCTATTGTTTGTGTGGTGACTGAGCAGCTGTTGTACAATGGCCAGTTTGTTGTGGGTTAGAACAGGCATTGCACAACATCACCCAGCCCATGATAACGGTTCCTCAGCCCGTTACTGACCCTTTCAGAAATGACTTCTGTCTTCACAGAACAGGCTATGGATGAATGACTCAGCTGCACAGTTTCTCAAACACAATTTCTCACACATGCAAAAAGGACCAAACTGAAACATTGTAACCAGCCCCGTAGTTCCCTGTTATTTCTAGATTTTTTTTTTTTTTAAACAAAAAAATTATACTTAGTAGTGTTTTGGAAAACGTAGAATCTTTAAACCAAATCCTGTTTGTGGTGACCTTAAAATGTATTTGGACACCTAATGCATAAATGCCAGTGCATATAAAGCTAAATAACAATCATAACAGCATATGCAATCAAACGTCCTTGACCATTCCTCAGACATTTCCTTATCTGTGCCACGTTTGCAGTGACTCAGATATGGATCATTTTTAGTGGATGTTTGGGATGCATGTAATCAGGACATGTCCACGATCGCTTTTTTTAAGCATTTACCAGAAGTGAAACACATGTAAACCTTTAAATCACCTTGCTGCATGGACTTAAAATGTCATTTATGCTCACTGAGAGGATGCAGAGAGACCTAAATGCTATTCTTTGCACAATCATTGTATCCAAAATATCCCACCATGCACTGGTGCATGAAAGTTAAACTCTTAAAATAGATAGTTAATGTATGGTCTAAATGCAATGGTCATCAGATGTTTTGCTAGAGGACAGAAATTTAGCAAATTTAGCTCCTCGATTGAAAGTTGCTGCTAAATGAAGTGTCTGCCAAATTAATAAATAATTCCATATTAATTTGCATGTAGCCTCAGTTCCAGGTGTAGCTCATTTAGGAACGCTCTGCTTTTAATTTTAATGTTAATTTAATTAATTTAGTTATATTTTATCATTCAAAACCTTATAAACCTCTTTTGGCTAAATGGTTTGTGTGAAAAGTGTGTTTGTTTGATATTCAGCTATGAAATTTGACATTAAAAATAAATATTAAATGTGTCCAAAGTCGTAAGTTGCTGTCTGCTTTTCCAAAGTAATTTCTCCGAAGTTGTCAAGACAGAGCCTGAATGTTTGTTTATTACGGGTACAAATTGAAATAGATTTCCACTACATGGCTACAACCTGCCATCTGTTTATCTCCATCTGTTAAGCTCTCCAGAACAAAATACAGACAATTTGTATCAAAGTGCAAATCAGTTTCCCGGTTTCTACAAAGAAAAATATCCCTCTTTTCATTAAAAACATTTACAAGAAAGAAAAACACACCCCAACAAATAAAAAACGTGTTCACATCCTGCAGATTGACATTCTGATCTTTTATTTGATCCATAGCATCGCCTGCACGGGTTGAAGTATCAATGCATACACTTGTGAATTCAACTGACGGTCAATTTGCTCATAAATCAAAGCTCCAAAAAATCTGAAGACATCCCAAGATGGACAACCACTTGGTATTCTCACCATTTCCCACATAAATAAAGCAATCAAGGACACACACATATATTCCAGTAGCGTTGTAGATAAAGCAGCATGTTTTACCTAAAATCAATTAAAGATCAAACTTTAGATTGCTTTTGTGCTTTCTCAGTACTGTTAACTGTACTTTATTGGAGTGGCACAGGTAAAAGCTAAATGTTTGTGCTTAAATGTTTAATGCCTGGATCCTTGAGCCAAAATGTAATTGTAAATTTTTACATTTTACGATTTGTGAATAGTTTAATGGGTGCAAAGTATCGCTGAAGGTGTTGTTGTTGTTTTTTTTCAACTCAGTTCCTGTTTAGTAAAAGAATGGCATATTTTTTATGTAGTCACAGTTATATCAGACGAGCCAGACTTGAAGCAGTCTCTCTCCTTTCCTGCATCTGGCCTGAAATGCTGAAGATCCCCACTGTCCTCTCCCATCGTCTCTGTCCCGGTCCTGACCTCTCTGTGAAGAAAACTACTGCGGCGTAAATCCCGACTGCCAATACTGTAAAACTTCCACCTACCAGCATCACCATACCGGATATATACATGTCATTCAGTGCTTTCCCAGGTTTGGGCATGTGGTAGGACAGCGCCACATCCAGCAGGACAGCTCCACAAATGAGCAGAGAGGCCCCTGTGATCAACATGAGGAGGACGTCAGATAAACCGCCGCTTTTTAGCATGTTGACTCGGCGCCTGCTGCGCACGCAGTTCATGTCCTGGACAGCAGAGCTCAGCAACTGCTTGAGGAGGACGGCCAGAGCTAGAAGGCAAAGGGCAGTTCCGGCGCCCAGTCGCCACTCGCTGGACAGGCTGGTGGTGGTGGAAAGGAGGCCCACACCGCCCAGGCCGCAGCCTAAGATCAAGGCCACTGAAGCGCAGTAGCATAATAAGGATTTGCGTGGCTCGCTGAACCACCAAAGCTCCACCTGCTCCTCCAGGAGGTTCTGCTGGATGCGAGCCGGGTCAGGATGAGGGTGGCCCCGAGGAGGGGAATAGTACTCTAGTTCTGACATGATGTTCCCTGCTAATGGTGCTCAAGACAGGCCCCAGCTGTGAGAGGACACCTGCTTAGAGTTCCTGGAGAAAACAAGATGGAAATTGGGGTAAGAAGGTGCCATGTGTGCAGTTGACAAAATATACGTTTTTCAAAATCCTGCTTAAATCCTGATTAAAAAAAGGCTGAAGTGGTTGCCAGAAATTGACACTAAAATATATATTTATTAATAACTTGTTTAATTCATAAATAAAAAAATAAAAAAAATGTCATATGAGGTTGCCAAAAACTCACATTAGAAATATATATTTATAAATATTTTACCGTTTATCACTGAATATTTTATTATTTTTATCACTTGCACAAATGCAAAACACTTGAACAAATCGTCTTTTGTGCCCTAAAATACATACTGATATAATAATGCCAAAATAAACACATGCAAATGTAGTCAAGTAAATGGCCACATGATGAATTAAATCAAATGTCATTTTATGAGGATAACGCTTATCACTCAAATAAAGCTTTATCGAAATAACATAAACATACATACTTTTGTATACATAACTGATTATGAAAGTAATAATAAAGAATTTATAACTATCCCTATTCAAAATATTAACATACGAGAGGTACTCATGGATATGTCATTTTACTTATCTTTGTCTTTCTTTCTTGCCATGTATAGTTGCCTAATTCATACTTTTTACTTCTAGAAAGTAATGAAAAACAAATCATCTGTGACTCAGCTGGACTCACCAAATCATAATCAAAGATTCATTTTAAAAGTTCCATCCAAAAATCCGAGGGGAAAAAATTTCATCAACGTCACCAAACAAAACAGGGAAATAAGATATGTTAAACAGCACATCACTCTCCCCACTCCCCAAAATATGCAAAGTTCAACAAAATGTTGCAAATATTATGTAAATTATTCAGTAGGGTTGTAAAACAGCATTTTGGAGGCAGACTAAGCTGCTTAAAGACTGAAACACTGCTTTATTTATTAAGCTGTTCTTCAAATCAATTTATGATGATGTGGTCAAACAATGAACACAAGGTTTAATTGACAAACTTGTGTTTATTCTTAATCTGGTTAATGTGGCTGGGGACAATCATGTGGATGTGTGTGGAGAGAGAATAAAGATTTTAAGTAGTGTGTGAAGACAATTTCCCTTCTGCTCAGGGGCTGCTTAGGCATTAATTCCTTTACAAATGGCCTGTCTCTGTGGTCCCTGTGACCCTCAAGGTTGCAGGACAGACAGCTTGTCTTTAAAATCCCGTAAGTGGCTTTGCTTTCACAGTCAGCACTGCTACACCAGCACACCGCATCTGCTCCTCAACTACATTGCATACATTACAATCAAGGTCCAAGGCGAACTGTTTGGCTTTTTATCCAGGACCAGTGACATTATTTTGCACTGTTTGTTCAAAGCCAGTCAATCGCAAACGTGCGGCAGTAGGGGTTGTGTACATGTACGTTTGTGAAGCTTTGATAATTAAGTCCCTGTAGACCTGAGTCTCATATCACTGGCATACTGCTTCCTTGTGACTGAGGTGAGGCATGAAGAGGGAAAAATGAAAACAAGAAAGCCCATGAAAGCAAAAACACCAGAAGTCCATGCTGAGATTACAATATTGTAATTGGGTAGTTTGCAAAATGAAAATTCTGTCATTATTTACTCACCCTTATGTTACCCATATGGGTTCTTATACGGAACAAAAAAGATACATTTTAAAGAATAATATTATTTGCTTTTTTCCAATGCCATTACAATGAACAGGGACTTTCAAGATTCAAAAATGAAGCAAAAGAACCATAAATCTATAATCAGAAAAGTAGCACTGTGGAACATAACATTTGTGTGTAATCCCATACTGTTTTTTCCTGAAACCTCTAATTTGTGAATGAATTACTTAAATCTTTTCAATTCATCTATTGATCTATTGAACCAGTCTGAAAGATTCGTCTGATTGATTCACTTTTTCAGCGTTTGCTTTAACTGGAAGGTAACAACATTTTTTTTTTTTTTTGGAAAGTTGCATTATGAATGCATTTTGTGTTTCATACAAGAAAGACCTGACAGAATGTTAATTTTGGGCTGAAATCATCTAATTAAAAGATCATCTGGTATGAGAGCTCTTCAATCCCATTAAAACATCAGAGGCCGGTTGCATAAAAGGTTAAGACTAGTCTTAAAAGATAGTCAGCTAAATTTTTCTTTAAGATTGGTCACAATTTTACGTAAAAATGAATATTAGTATAAGGTTAATACAAAAATAAAACCGATTAATCTTGGCTTACTGCTACAATAGTTGGTCAGACCAGCTCTTAAGACACTGTCTTTACATGAAGGCTAGGTTTATGCAACTGGCCCCAGATCAGCCTTTTGTATCTAGACTTTTATGAAAATATCATGAATGTGATCTTAGATGGGTGCTTTATGTTATATTGGAGGTGTACTCACCCTACAGAGTTAGAAAGTGTCTGAGATGAGAGCGTTTCTCCATGAGGCAGTTTTTCCATTCACTGGTGCATTTACTTTCAGTTATTTCCTCGACAAAGTGCGTAGAGAGAAAGGACAGCAAGGAAATATTCTATATCACCTCAGGGTTGGGATTTGAATTGAGCTTATTTTTTGAGTCCTTCACCTTACCTTATACTTAAAAATCATTTCTAAAAATATACTGAGTTTTGGTTTTGATTCGCAATGGCTCCTTGGAAGGTTTTCCTCTTTTATTTTTGTGATGTCACTGACAGGTGCAGTCAAGACTCCGAAGTATATTTATAACACAGTCAGGCCTACCAGACAGCTGAAAGTGTGCAAGATGCGATTCTTAGTTATAAAGCATTTATAATTATAAGTAGTCAGATTGCTTTAGGCTGACGTTGAAAACCTTCTAAATGGCTGATCTGTCAGTGTAGAGGCCTTGGGGCCGGACAGCCATCCAACTTAGCCCTCAATTTAAAAAACAGTCCACAGTTTGCCTGCAAGGTCTATCTGAGGTTATTTCATAGGCCGAAATGTCCCTGGCTGTCAGTGCGTGAGTGATCCACAAACAAGGACAGAGGTGTTCAGGTTTAAGAGCATTCTGAGAGTGTACCTCCTCCTCTTTCTTGGATCATGTTCCTGGTGGCTATTGAAGTTTGGTGGTTTTCTTGAAAACTTAGAGCAAACGGCATGGTTCCCGACAGGTGTGAATGCTGAGCATTGTGGCAGGCCAAGCACACCATTCATTCTCTAGTCAAGCAGTACGCTGTTGTATCTCTGACTGCAGGTCTGCGATGTATCAAAAAAGAAGCATTCATAAAGCAGGATCTTGTCTTGTCTCCGGTCACCATACAACAGCTGATGCCTTGTCTAACATACTCTTCTCTGCCTGGTTGCTAGACACAGACAATGGAGCAAGTCTCTGAGTCCTTCTCTTGGCCAGGATGAGACGGGTCACTATCTGTATGGAGACAAAGGAAGCAAAGAATTGACAGTTAGATGTGAAGGGAATGTGTAAAGGATATGCAGTACGTCTAATTCATCAGGGTTTAATGAATTGCTTTTGGTCGTTAAGGAAGGAAACTGCTGTGAAGGGAGATCTGAGCAGGGGTGGAGATTTCCTTTTGCATCTCAAGGGGTCAGGTGACAGTTATATAAATATAAATTCTGAAAGCTTGTTAATATTTTAACTCCTATGGAAGCACCATGTTTAAAAGTATCACAGCAGTTTTCCAAATAGAAGGGGAACCTAATTATACTGCCTTCTAAGATGCATTAAATAAACCAAGTTTCATTTCAGTTTTGCGCTTGCAAGGATGAGATGGAGCTGTGTACATCTCGAGTTTTTATCCTACGTACACAACAAGTCGTTTTTACATTTGCAGCAGTTTATTTTTACGCTTTTAATCCATTTTGCAGTTCTTGACACAGGTCGTTTCGCTTGCAAAACGCTATTTACAGGCTTGCAATGCATTTGGCCGTATTTTGGCGAAAAAATAGTGCCAAAGGTCTAAGCAAGGAAAAAGAGCACAGATCATACACAGATCATATTTATTTTGCATTCACATGAAGCGTCTTGTTTTCCTCAGGCTTGAATTTGCGCCTTTACAAATCTTTTCTTGCGCTTGCAAATTTAATGTACGCTTGCAATCTTACATACACTTGCACAACACGTACTCTTGCAACACATGCAAATCTTTAAGGCATTATTTGATCTCCATATCATTAGTATTAAATGAGTAATGTTGTGCTGTACCTGAAAGAGAAGAAATAAATCACAAACTATTTTGGCGGGACAAGAGTAAGTTGTTATGGTCATGCTACTTGCTGCCCCTCTCTCCTTCTTGCTTAATCCACATTTTATCAGCCTGCACACATGGCTCAAGTTACTGTCAGGCATAACCTCAGGAACAAACCACAAACAGCAGCTGGCCTGGACCTTGCCTTCTTAGCTGCATAAACCACTCTTGATTTTTCACCCTAAATCTCCTGCTACTTCAACTGAGAAATGCTCAGTTTCTCTGTTTCTGACTCGATTTCTGCATTTATCTTATCTGTCTCTTTTTTTTTTTCTATGTTGCACTGCCGTTCTGTTGGCTGGGGAAGGATAGCCTTTTTGCAAAGCACAGCTCCCACTCCCAGTGCTCTTTCTTTTCATCATAAAAGTTAACATATGCCACGTACCTTATTCCATCATTTTACTTCAGGACTCAATGGAGCCATTACATCCTCTACTTCCATCAGTACACTTTCCTCTAAAGAACACTTTCATTTCCAACCCCTCACTGCAGCTTACCACTACATTTGTAGGAGGTAAGATTATATACAGAACACAAAATAACATTATAAAGATTATTCAATCTTACTCGGCGCAAAATCTCTATGTATGATTAACTTGACAACAATAGACCTTTTATGGGTGTGCAAAAACATGGCATGACTCATATTTGTCTAGAAACCTTCATGCATGTCAATAAAGGCTAAAAATACACAACGTGATTTTTTTCCGCGATCTGCAGTCTGAACGCATCCACGTTAGCTGTCAAAAATCAGCCAATCTGCAGATTTTTGGTAAAAAGAAGGGAATACATTAAACAACTTTTAAAATTGAAGCAAATTCACAACTACTCAGTGAGGGCTGAAATTGGCTGATAAGTTTCAACTGGAAGCAACCATAGTCTGTGCTTGTCATATACGCAATTGTGAAACACTAAATGCCAATATAAGGCTGGAGAAACAGTCCGTTTCACAGATTTCACAAAACATTGTGTAGCATATGATGAGCAAAGACTCTTTGGCTTCATACTTTGATTCCATCCAGTTGGAGGATATTGGACACATTTTATATTTTGAGACGATTTTGGAGCACATGTGATTTTTATTTGTCAATCATTGATCAAACAAGGTGCAACAAAATTTCTGCATGAGTTTGTTGTACTTTGAACAATGTGAAAAGCTGGCCTTACTCAATTAGTATATGAAGGCCAGTACCCATTTGTTCTCAGATCTGTTCAGATGTTTCAGCTGTAAGGGTGCTATTTTGTCTGGTAAGGTCTACGATGTTCTGTATTCATTGCTCTTCGGTGCTTGATTTTCCTGTTTTGGGCACAGCTGCAATATTAAGCACTAATTAAATCACCAATTAACGGGCCCGTCCACCCAACTCCACACTGCTGACAAAAGGAAAAACATTTACCTCTCTTCCTGCCTATCTCTGTCCCCCTTTCATTTTCAAAACAGTGACAGCATCCAGAATATTCTGGCCTTGAGGACATCAGAAATGTGAACATAATCCATAATGCAATACAAAAAAAAGGGCAACTATCCAGCTTGGCCACTGAGCACCATTTTCTCTGACCTGCCCTCCATCTGTGACATAGACACCAACCCAGTTAAGACACCTGGACCTGCTCCTTCACTCTTAGGGCACAGTTTCATTCTCACTGGCTGTCTGTAACAGAATATTCTTCACACTTTTGGGATGTTTGGATGTTACTGAGTGCTGTCATGCACCTGTCGTATTTTAAGATCTATTTGCTTATAAGGGATCACTGAAGAAAGGATGAGGAAGGAGCCCAGAGTGTTTTGGTTTGTTTGGCACCTGGAAGCATAGATTTGAGATTCCTTTCATTCTGTGCAGATGCAATTGTCAAAACTCTCTATCACAACTCCAAATAAGTTTTGGGTTTTTTGCTTGGTCATATTTTGTCCTGATTACAGTGTGGCCACTGTTATAATATATTATAGTAGGTGTGTTTATTGTTATGTCCAACAGTGAAGTAACAATAAAGCAATAAAATGTCATAAGACTGCTTAATCTTCATTTTATATCCATGATGTGACATTCTGTCAACACCTCCAATGTAGCCAAAAGACCATATTAACACATTAACAAAGGTTTAATAGTAGCGAGAGGAACCATGATTAATTACTTTATTTTTTCTTCTAAACTATTACACTGTAACTGTAAAGCACTGTTCACACCGAATGAAAGGGCACCTACAGCATTAAAATAATTAGCTTCTCTTTTATTTTATGATGCAGAATAAGATTAACCATACAAAAGGGAAGCATTAATTTTCGCTCACTATAGGCTGCATAGAACTGTAACAGTTCTGCAGTTCCTCTTTAGTATTTTGTATTCATTTGACTATATGAGTTACTCTTTAAACCATGATATGTTTAACATGAACATCACAGCATCCACAAAGTGTTATCTGATAAATTAATTCCAAATGTCTAAATATTATATATGTACTTGTGTAAGATTATATATGGGGTATATATATATATATATATACATATATTAGTGGTGGGCCGTTATCGGCGTTAACGCGAGACTCTTATCGCGCGATAAAAAAAATATGTGTTTGTTTATCCTGAAGCGGCTGATCGCCGCTGCGGCTAAATGCACTTGCATTTTCTAATGCTTTTATACAAA
>JAUMHQ010000058.1:11310256-11325963 GCA_032361165.1 Enteromius paludinosus
GGCCATTGTGTTGATAAATAATAAGATGGCAGTACTGACACACAGATATCTCAAATATAGTAGGTAGCACACAAATTATGAATGCCTTTGACAGATCTCAAATGAGCCAATCTAGATTAATTTCAAAATTACTATATATATATATTAAATTATATATATATATATTATTATATATAAAATTAATATATATATTTTTTTTTTCCAGCTCAAAAATAATTTGATGTTCAACACAATGTAGAACTCGTTTTTGTTTTTGTTTTTTTTATCTGAAATATCTTTGTGCTTTTGCTGTACTGGAATATTACAAGATTAAATTATAAGAAAGAAATGTTGAGGGTACTGAATGTTTGTTTGCATCATTTCAAAAAGACTAACTGCAGGAAAGGAAAAAATGTTGTCCGTTAGTATTACTCACAATTTTTATAAGGTAATTGGATTATAATGTTAAGATATTAAAATACATAGGCTAATAAATTATATAGGTGGTAGGGTATGTAATTGTTAATATTTTGTCTGATAATTTTATTGACATGCAGTAGATAATATAATAATACAAGGATAATATATTTAGTGTGCAAAGTCCAAAAATCCATATTCAAAACGGAACAGTTACAGTCCTGTTGTTTTAGGAGGTATGTTATTCTGTATAACAGCACAGCTAACATCACTCTGCCTTTTGTGTGACATGAATTTGTAAACAATTTTCACTGATAGAGAGGGAAAAAAAACAGCGAGCTAGCTAAATTTTGACTATGATATTGAACATCACATCTCGGGTTCTACTGTACTAGGCTACTAAGTATCCAGAATATGTTCATTTCTGAGCACATAACTCTTGTTTGATACTGCTTGAACCATAATTTTATATTTCCCTGCCATAGAGGAAGATCATTTTATTTGATATGCAGCAATAAATATTGTATGTTTAGCTATAAAGTTCCCATTTTGAATGATATGAACAGATATAAATACTTACCTTATTTTACATATCAGTAAGCTATATGAATTTCCGGAAGTGAAAGGCACATACTTAAAAAAAAAAAACCTTACAGAAGCAAGTCCTTAAACTCTGGTACAAAGTTTACATTTCTTGTGGCGCTCTATCAAGATGAGGATCCTCTTATCTGTCTTATAGCCTACTCTTATAGCTCATAATAAATATATCTCTAATTAAACCAAAAAGAACGAGAAGGCTTGCTATGAGAACGATTTCGTTCTTACCTGTGATGCGCGGGCAGACAGCACACCATCCCGAACGCACCAGCCACGACCACAGCAGGAAAAATACAGCCGATCCGTCTGAGGTGAAACGCGCTCAGCCAAAAGAGATATCAAGTTTAATGTAAGTCTCGCACAGCAATCCCGACCATATCAGGTTGTCATTGCGAATGGCGTTGCAGGTGCGCTGCTCGTCCAGTCCGGACTTTTGCCCTCCGCTCGGAGGTGTGGTCTCTCCTCTCATTGCTACTCTGATCGCGGAGCGTGTAGTTCAGCTGGGAGTGTGTGCGTGTGTGTGTGTGTGTGTGTGTGTGACCTCGCCGCTCCTTTACAGCGGGACACCTGCAGCGATAAGAAGCTTCTAGTCCAAAGGTCTGACGTTAAGTGACGACAAATGAAAACAATGTTCGTTTCGAGCAACGCATGACTAAATGTTCCTACCTGGAAATAGTCGCGGAGTTAGTTACCTGCTGTCTGTTGTAAAACCGCTAACCAACATGACCAGTGTTTATGAATAGAGCATTTTGGCTACTGCTAGAATTGTGTTGTTGTGTTTTCATTTGCTTTATTCGTAGTATTCACAGGTAACTTGCCATAGCCTATTTATCTCCAAACAATTAGACTAATCAAAGCCTTTTTTATTTTCAATTGACTTTTGTTTTATGACATCTCCAATAGACAGTAGTAGTCATAGTAAATATATTTTACAAAATACGACAATTTTATTTCAGTATTAGGAAAAGGGGGCGGGGCTTAATTGAATCCGCAGATAATTAACTCTAGCCTATCATAAACTGACGATTTTGACGGGACGGTAGGGGTTAACGAGGGATCGGTGATGCAGTGAGAAAAGACTTGTTTCAGATGCAGAGCAAGTCATTACATTTTGATTAGGTTTTTTTTTTTTTTTTTGGTAAATGCAAATCACAAGATCAGGAAGCATATATTAATAAAGTGAATAGGCTTATTGTGAATTAATGTTGACTTTAAAGTAATTGCCTCGTAATTGCATTAACATAAAAGTTTCACTTTGCACTTCATCTGTTCTCGTTCATTTTAATAAATTTTACTATTAATTAATCCAGTTGATCTTTATGATAAATCAACAAAGAATTTAATATGTAAATAGATTTTTAATCTATTGCTTATTTATACGCACGGGCTGTAATAGAGTATAACTTGTGTTTTCTCATGCTGACTTGAAATGGGTTTCATCACGCTACATTTTTAAAAATAACATTAAATGTCAGAAATGTCATTTGCCAACAAGGTTGGCACAGGTAATAGCACTAAATATTGCTTATCTGAAAATGGTGACACCCAGTGGTTCAGTAAGGTGACACCTTACACAAGCATCAGTCAGTGTATAGTCTATTACAGGACATGTTAGACCACAAACCACAGATGCCTGATTTTCTAGAATGTTTGCAGTGAACACATTGTGTGATATCTTTCTCCCTGTGGATCTGAAACGTTACCCTGCATTTAATGACAACTGTGTCTCAGTTCAGCCAGTGAAAACAGTAATACTCAATGTGGTAAAGTGCACCAGTTTGAGAGACTTCTTGATTTATCAGTATCTCTTATTAGAATAATAATGCATATCTGACAAAAAATGTCACACACTTACTATTAAAATGTAACTGCATTTGTACAGAGTCAGACACAGTAAAAACATTGCAGCCGTGAAACACACTCTTTTAGATAAAATTTTCTTATGACAAATGTGCCTCACCATCTAATGCCTGATGTAATGGGCTTTTGGATCTTTAAAGTTGTCCCTTAGTCTCTTGGGCGCTTGGGATGAAGCTTACATATTTATAAAGGTCATTCATGAACTTGTGCACCAGTCCCTCTTCATCACTCTCCTGTCAAGGGAAGGAGAAAATACACACAGCACACTTTGTGCATCATCTGTGACGTGAAGTTTGGGCTTGATTTGAGTGATGGTCCTCTCTTGGTGAGCCTTTCTGCTGTGGAAAGTGTCCAGTTTCTTGCTCCATCCACCCAGAGGAAAGCAGCCCAAGCATCGATCTTTTTCTTCAGCCATTAGTGCTGATCTATTCCCCCTCTGCCTCATCCCAGGTTCATTTGTATTCTAATTGCCAGGCCTTGAAGTGACATGCTATGTTTCGTACAAGGCTGTTTTCTGTCAATGCTGTGCCAATACTAGTGTAGTGCTGTCTTCAGCTTTGATGTTTGATGTGGCATTTAAGCCTCAAGGAGGTCACATGTATACAGGTTGTTTTGTGGGACATTCATTAGGGCATAAGTTAAGTTTGAAATCTTTTCTATAGCTATGTGTGTTCACAATTAAAGACTAGCTATGCTGTGATGTTGATTGATTTTAGGATGTAAGACCATTAAGTTACCTGAGACAGATCTTACACTTAATCAGAACTTCATGCTATGAAATTTGTGCAGAAATTGTCTTACACTTGTTGATTTTATCTTTTTTTCCTTGAACTTTGCTTTGCAAATTTCATGTTACCAAAGTAACATTATCTAGCTGATTAACATAAATTATTTTTGTATTTAATTGGAATTATCAGTTAGTATGGCCTAAAATGATAAATAATAATTGTTAAGTATAGCAGTGCAGTGTATGGTTATTATGATTTCTTTACTCAATCCAATTTCTTCCCTAAGACAGTACAGCCCAGTCCAAGTGTGACATTAAAAAGACAAAGTAAACTCTCCATTTAGTTTGTGTGCCACTGAGCACAGAGTGTGTGCTCTCTTCCCTTTCATAACGCTGATGCAAAAATATGGCCCATCTTTCTATGCAAGAATAGATGCATGCAGAGTGTCACACATCAGTTACAACACATCAACAAGCTTGTGTTGGCAGTTATTATTCACGGGCAGTGCCGTAGTTGATGTTGGAGGCTTTGAGGAAGGAACAAAAGACAGGTAATAGATGTGCTCTGTGAAATGCTTTGCGAGGGAGATACACAGAGACAGCCGAGCTGTGACTGTTATCTTAAAATGAGTGTGTGTGTGTGTGAGAGCGAGGACAAGAGATTATTAAAACAGGTGTGTGTCTCCACATGCTGATGGTGTGTGATTATTCATTACTTGCAGGCTTGCTGCTGGCTTTCTGCTGAGAGCAAGTCCCAGAGTCACCTTGACTAAGCCTCATATAGAAATATCACACTTATTCCAGCTACTGCCGTGGCCCAACCTGTCCGACCCATGAGATACATGAGGATTCTGTACTTAATATTTGGTTTAGACCAAATATATGCACGCGTACAATATACTGTACATCTACTGTGTATATATAGCCCTTAAAGCTTTGTATATTTTTATGTGACTATATAACTTTTTTAAAGTAAACTATTTTGTTTTGGGTAACACTTTATTTTAAGGTGTCCTTGTCAGATGTTCCATGTTATACTTTTATAATAACAATACGTTTTTATATCTGCATGCAAGTAACCCTAACTGTAAGTACATGTAGTTAATTAATATTACTTAGTACTTAAATGGATACTGTAACAAAGACACCTTAAAAATAAAGTGTTGCCTTGTTTTGATTTATGATTTAAACTAATAGGTTTCATGCAATGTACATGTATTTGTACATGCTGACATAAAATCTCTTCCATCTCTGTCTGCTGGGTTTCTGCTGGTCATACGTCACATGCTCAGTCCCCACTGTCGCAGCACTGATCCGTTTTTATGGGCTGTTGAACCAAAGAAAGAGAGAGAAAATTGCGAAAGCAGACTATATAGGATGAAACGCTACTCTGGTTCGCAGACCATTTATCTCTAAAATTTTAATTATAGTAAATATTACCGTTCAGGGACTTAGAAGCAGCTATTGTATATGACAAGGAGGACAATGATAAATGGGACTGTAAAATCCATGTAACTAGATTTTTCTGTGAGTTGCTCACAGTGCTTATGCAATGCATACATTGATCCTTTCTAGATACTGTCTCGCTGCTGCGGCTCAAAAATCTGAATTTATAGTCTTCTGGAATTAAAATTCACACTGTGTGCTCTGGTCCCAGATGAACTGTGTTCTTGGTCAGCAGATATGTAGCAAAAAACCCTTACTCGAATACTTTGAAATGAACTGCTTCTTTTCAACAAAAACATGTTCTTGTAGACCTCCTCCTTAAACTGAAAATCTGTGATAATACAACAATATATATATTCTCTCTCTCTCTCTCTCTCTCTCTCTCTCTAATTTAATAATTTTTTTGCTTAAATTAGTTTCATAAGAACAAAAAATTATACTTTTTATTTTTAGATGTTTTAATTTCATTTAATTTAATTTAATTTATTTATTAATAATAATAACTTTTATTATTCGTTTTGTTTAGCTTTTTTTCCATTGCTGCGCATTAGTTACCAAGTAAACGGCATGAATCTTTTACCCCTCTTGTCATATTTGAAGAAAAAAATATTTATAAGTGTAAGAAAGTAGATACACCTGGTACGCCAAGATATATTAAAAACTGTTATACCCATATAATCTTATCTTTTTGAAAGGGGCGGGGCTTAAAGAAGTGTCAGTTCAGGGCCCCGAGTGGCAAAACAGGACCTCTGTAAAGTCAAAGAGTAGTACAACCACTTTAAAACAACAAGGAAAATCAAATCCCCTTTTAAGACATTGAAGATGATGACGATCATATTAAACATCTCTGTGTCAATCCACAGGCTGGTCTCTATCTCAGCTGACATGTATGTCCTGAATCTGTCTGTCTTCCATATCCTCCATATGCCTCTTTAACAACTCAGACTCCCTACCTGGATGCATAGTCTTTTTGACAGTGTGTTTGTGTGTGTGTGTGAGAGAGTGGATAAGGGGGTGTGAGAAAGACTGCATGCTCCATTACTGCGTAAAGCCCGTAGGGAACGGGGATGAAGAAAAGAAAATGATGATAAATGTGAAGGTAGGAAGAAAACAAGAAACAATTACGCAAGCAGAAAACTAGAAGGATAATGAAAAAAAGTGAAGAAATGGGAAAGCGTGCGAGAAAAGCCCAATATAGACAGAGGCAAATCAAACACTGGCACTGCTCTGACAGAGGGTAGAGTTCATATTGAGGACAGCTCATCCATAAACTGGACGCTTCTTGTAAATCCTCATGTTTTTCTCCTAAGCCACTATCTCGAAGTCTAAGACAGCCTTCTTGGTGCGGAGTGGTATCACTTGCATCAGGGAATAATAAGATTAGTTTTGCAGGAGCTGGAGAGTAAAATAACAGTGATTATAGCCAGGCTTTCATCCCGCCGCTCTCTCTAGCCCCTCTGGATTGATGGAAGCCGACGTCGCATTTCCTTCACGATTGTGGTGATGTCCTCGGCGAAATGCCAGCGTTCTCTTGATTAATCTGCCTGCTCTGTTCCAATCAGTGTCACAGCGGGAGAGAAATGCCATGTGTTTTAAATGGCCAGCTTTCGCACATGGGCCGGTTTCATGAGCTTGGCCTCCCGTGGACTTGCACAAACACTGTCTGCTTTTGGTGGGACAGCTTGGGTGTGAAAAACAAAAACGATGACGGAAGATTGCAAGGTATATGGCAGCAGCTTGTCAAAGAGTATTATAAATAGGTACTTTTAATACACGTGTGTGACCATTTTTTGCACTTCAAACCAGATTTGACATTTAGAATTTATGTTAAATCATAGAAAAACCTATTCTACACTCTGTTGCAGTGTGAGGTCCAAGAAACTGCTATTTTATATATATTATAATGTATATTACATTACATTAAATTAAGTCTAGCTGTGTAAATATAAGCATTTTGGCTTTTTTTTTTGTTTATAAATGTGTATAAATATTTCTGACCTTATACGATACAAAATCTGAAAATAAATGGTTTTCAAAAAAAATAAGCATGACTGTTTATGAAGTTCTCTCCATTGTTGAACACAAATAAAGGTTTTTTGAAAAATGTTGGTAAAAAGTTGACAGTAGTCATAACCGTCCATGTTATCAAAAAAAACTAAACAATGGAAGTCACAGTTACAGTAAACTGTATGGTTTCCAACAGTCTTCAAAACATTTTCTTTCGTGTTCAGCAGAAGAAAGTAATGTGTACAGGTTTGGAACAAGTATAGGGTGAGTTAATGATGACAAAATTTGTATTTATGGGTATGTATTCAAAGATCATGTGACACATAGAACTTGTAATGGCTCCTGAAAATACCAAAATCTTGCCAACTAAGTAAAGTAGGATGAATGAAAGAGAATCTAATGGCCTGAGGTGACCTATGAAGCCATTTGAGTGTTATATCTCTGGTGAAGGTCCATCAGTGTGTTTAGTCTGTCTTCACAAAATTGGTTCCCAGGCCAGTCATGAACCTTCTTCAATGCTGACTCATCAACTTACACAGCTGCATGTACCAGCGGTACATGTTAACTCAACTCACCTTTCCGCCCTAACACATACACAAACAAAAGAGGAAAACAACATCAATTGGTTCCTCCGCTCAACTGACAGTCCTAGGTCTTTGTAATTTCAGAAAGCTGTCTTCACCCCGCAGCAAACATGCATTTCAGTTCTGATGAGACAGCAGCTCCTGTGTAATACAGAGCTTAGCTATTCTCTCTGCCTTTGCTGCTGGAGAGGATGTTCCACAAAAACCAATCGGCAGAAGACAAGCTTTATCCAAACTCCATGCTACGGCACGCACATATGGCAATAGAAAAACTCACCTATTATTAGCTAACAATTTATGTTCCAGGAACATTGCCAACATAATATAGGTTTAAAGGATTAGAATAGTCCCATTTTTAACTGCATAATCATCTAAAGCTGGTCTTCAGGCACTGGTTTAGTGTGTAATTCTGGTCACAGTTACAGTACATTAGCTTTCAGGTACAGTCGGCATCCCTCACCTTTGCAATTTCCGTCCAGACAGAGATGATGCCATACAGCCAGACTCTGTCAGGGCTTGGTGACCAGAGTCACGTAAGATTAACTAATCATCCCAGACGCGATCTGATGCTGCTCAGCCTGACTGGGTTCATAACTACAGTGGGCCGTGGGGATCTGTGTCAGTTGCTTAGAGGCACAGATACACATCAGAGTAAAGAAACATGCCAGCTTTTAAGACATATGTATTATAAATCCTTTTTCACACTTAAAAAGAAACAAGCTCATAGTGAAAAAAACACCCAGTGGTATAAAGTTGTAAAGCAGCAAATGCCCCAGTGTGTAAATATACAATATGATATGTTGAAAGATATATTTCTTTCCTGTCCTTGTCATCAGATTTCTCATATCAACACACAGTCCCAAAGCAAAGCCCAGCGAGAATGCTGTGATGTTTGTAACCAGTAGAAACTGCATTTGAGTCCGTGCCACAATTCAAGCTGTGAGAACATTTTTCTTAACACATGCACATAAATGTTACAGTGACTCATTTAAGCTGATTTATTTTTTAAGACCTCTTCAAATAAAAGGGAAACGTGGCTCATTGAAAGTGCACTAGATTAGGGATCAACCGGTGGGTCGGGAATCAAAAATAAGCAGCAATGGGGAAAACTATGATATATGCACATAACATAATATGATTTTTCAAACTTTCTGATGTCAAAATTCCTAAATATGTTGATACCTGATGATATTCACATTTGGCCAACAACAGAGAAAGATTATTTTTTTATGTGCAATTGATGTAGTTATGACGTCTACCAGCAGAGGGTAATATAAGCCAAATCTGAACAACTTGTTTACAGTTTAAAGAAGAAATTTTACAATTCGATGTCTTTTATCCACCTTATTTTTTTACCTTATGATTTGTAGCTTTACAAAACAGCTCGTTTTGCTGATTGTTAGTGCAAATATTATTTTAATGTATCAGTCTGTCTTAATCGTGAACACCCTAGATTGTAGTGCAAATTTAGCACTGTGTTATTCCCTTCGTTATTTCCCTACAACTGCTAATGAACCGGAAATCGTGTATATTCAGGGAAAAAGGCTTACTTCCGCTTTGAAGAATTGGATGCTGGATTTCATTCTAAAATTTGGGGTTGGTAAGACTATTTATGATTTGTGAAAAATCTATTTATTTATTTGATAACCACAGTAAAATAAATAGCAATATTATTAAAATGTAAAATAGTGTTTTCCTTTTTAATACGTTTTAAAATTTAGTTTAGTCCTGTGATGGGGAAGCTATCATTCTAATAAACTTAATTTGTGCTTGAGAAACATTTCGTATATAGTATGAATGCTGAAACAGTTATTATACTACATTTTATGCACATTTCATCTGGTGTGGATTTCCATGTGTTTGCAGTAGTAACTAGTTCTTCAAATGAATAGATTTAAACAATTATACCTGCACTAGTAATGATTCGTACAAACAAATAATGATTAATGCCCCCAATAAGGAATAAGTAACAGCAAAACATTCTGAGACTGGAATGTGACTCACCGGATGATTCAGCATTTTTCAATGCCCTCTTTCACCATTGAGGAAGACCACTTTGTGTCCCATAGGAGACAGTTATTAGCCAGTAAAATTAGCCAGCCAATGAATCACACACAGCAGTTGCTCTCAGCGGACAGATGTTATGCTAGTTTGCTTGGGAGCATGTTTCACCAGCTCTCACGCACAGCAACATCTATCCAGAGAAATCAATATTTTTAAATTCCCTAATATTTACGGATTTTGGGATTTGGGTTATTTGTCTGTAGAACACTAAATCACTAAAAGGCTTTCACATGCTGAATTTAAAGTGCTGTCCTACCTGTTAACAATTCAGCTGGGACATCTTACTACAACATAGGTGCTACACCTGCTAAATGCAGTTTAGCATGCTCCTGATGTTTCTTGTTGGCAATCTAATTTGACACACTTAGATGCACTCAAGCAGGAAAAAGAACAAGAGAAGAGTGATAAAAGGAGTTTGTTATGTGTTCACTGAAGTACTACACAGTGTAGGCCTGTGGTGGCTACAGATGAAAGAGGTGTTAGCACTACACGCTTCAATAAATCACATCAAATCTTGCAACGGGGCTGCCGTCAAGGGGCAAAAGAACTTTTCTGATCATTTGGATCAGAATGAGTGAAACTAGGAAGAATTCTAATTAACCTTTTAAGACCTTATTGAGCGTCTAAATGTTGCAGTGGAATACATTTCCTTGTCGGATACAGCACATTGGTGCTGACTTGAGAGATCAGTTTAGACAGTCGCCCCCTCCTACCCTTTGCTGACAAATTGATTGAGGCTCAGAGAAATGTTCAGCGTCTCACCTTGATCCTGAACTCTTTACCTTCTTACAGATATATACAAATGATTTGATTACCTTAATTTTAAAAAGAAAAGATGGAAAACTTTGCAGGTAGAAAACTTAATGTGGCACAACCGTTTCGAATACTTTTTTGATCTATGATGCAGACTTTCAGAGTTGTGATGTTTATATCATATTTAAGAGATGATAATGTAAAATGAAGTGTCACATTATAGTGTTGGTATATGGTTCCAAAACAACAATCTTTTAAGTTTAGGATGGTTGTATGTGGAAGCAGTAGAAGCAGTGGGAACACTCTTAAGTGTAAGTAATGCTCACTTCAGCTAAATACTTAATATAATGGCTTATGTACACTAATAAGATAATTTAAAGACTATAATCGAATGAGACTTTTGGCTAGAAAGTAGTTGACTTCTCTGGAGAGGGATGAGAAAGAAGGTCTTGAATTCATAATGATCTCCAATGACCAAACTGTATATTACAGACCTGCAGAACCTAATGTATAATACAATATAATAGTAAAACATTTATATTTCTTTTATTTATATACAACATTAAACTTTCAGCAATTAATCCAACATTAGTTTCTGCTTTAGGTTAAATCTCTTAAAAGGTTCAATCTTAAAAAAAGGGTCAGACCACATAGTGAGAAAAAAGATATATTTTGAGATGTTTTATTGTACATTTTTGGTGCCCAGGGATACATCCTTCCACCCAAAAATGAACATTATGTCATCATTTACTCACTCTTGTGATGTTGTCTTCTGTTGAACACAAAAGACGATATTTAGCTAAATGTTTTTACCATTAGCTTCCGTTGTGTTGGGAAAAAATGATATGAAAGTCAATGGCTACTAGCACCTGTCACTTTAAGTTCAGCACACAAAGCAACTCAATGCAGTTATGAAACATAAGGGTAAATAAATTATGACAGAATTTCATTTTAATGTGAACTAAGTCCTGATTTTATTTGACAAAAACTGAGTACAAGAGATTTCAGTGATTTCAACAAAAATATAACTGTATCTTCACATGAAGGGAATTTCTTTTGGGGGAAGTAATGTAATAAATCTTGACCTGTGAGGCCGATACATTATGTGTAATATGTTGCAATAAACCGCCAACGGATTGTGGTTACAGTTATGGATGTTTCTTGTGAAAAAGGCACATTTGCAAAACAATCTGTGTTTATTTCCTGTGTTTATGTCCTATTTCTGTATACTGTGACATTATCTAAGATCGATTAGTTATGAACGAATCTCTTTTGCTTACTATGCAGAGATTCTGCAGGACAGGAGCAGACACATCCTTAGTGATGAATGGTGGCCATTTGACCCACTTTAACATATCTCTAGATGCACCATTGAATTTCTAAACACCCCGGCTGTGTCTTAAAATCGAATGACCTGCTTTTTGTAAAATGGTAAAAACACCGTCATGGGATTTTGAGACCTTCAGCCTCTGTGCAAACCCAGCCTTACCATATCAGTGAGTATGGGCTCTAAAATATATTTGTTTGTGGCCATTTTGCAATTCTCACAGATGATAACTGGACTTATTTATTTGCTTTAGTGTACATAGCATCAGGAACATCAAACTTAAACTGTCATCACAAATTTTGTGTTTGCTCCTTCAACCTCCATGCAGCATCCATGTATTTAGTGATTTCAGAGTTCTGCCGTGGAAAGTTTAGTCTTCTGTCACTGCGATCTGAGGCAATCTGAAAAGTTAAACAAAATAAATTATTTGGATGATTATGAAGACATCCTCCTTTTTTTTTTTACAGCAGTGGTGATGGTTAATTATGCATAGTGATCTGGGATACTATAATATGTAAATTGGAAATGAATTCATTGTGGAGTGTGCAAATATATACTGCAAAAAAGACCGCAACATAGGTTTGTTTTATGGTTTAAGAAATACATAGTTTGCACTCAAAGCCAATGCAAGTTAATAAAGCATTAAACATTAAATAACAATGAGCATTTGTTAGTTCATTTTTAACTTGTTTGTCACCCATTAAATAATACAAACAGATACATTTTTGATTTATTTAAATGATGCATTGGAAAATTAACATTAAATAAGATTAATAAAAAATAAAAAAAATGTTTTGTGTAATAAAAAATGTAAATGTGTCATTATTAGTTAATGTTAACTAAGGTAGTAAACTAAATGTAATTTTGTCAAAACCTGATTGTACCTAAATAGTAATAAATAAATATGCACATATTTAAATCTAAATGGCACCCATATTGTTATCCTTTTCTTTCGATCAGTCACTCAAATACATATAATATACATAGAAAATAACTTACTAAAGGACTTGATATCCATCCTATCTCCTGTGATTCAGTCTGAGGGTGAGAGTACTTTTTTGTGGGCTCCAGATGGGCCCTGTGTATGGCCTGGACAAAAGCAGCTGTACAAAAAATGCTGTCATTACATTTAACAATATATTCAATTTACATTAAACCCAGACACCCAAACAGCAAATACCGTTAACTTTATCACCACTAACATAAAAAGAACCAATTAAAAATCTACATTTAACACGCAGATTTAATATATTTTGTTGATGTTGTTTTGATCATATGTAAGTTAGTGGAAATACTTACGGTCCTCCTCCTCTTTTCTGTAGGCGACGTTGGACATGGGCTTGTCAGTCAGAATGTGCACTGAAAATCAACTTTTACATATTTAACACAGAGACATATATATATATGTATATACACTGTAAACAAGTGAAGCTCTGCACTCACGTTTCTTGAAGGGGTTGATGTTAAACTCCGTGTAAAGTTTCTGGTGTCTCAGCTCCTTCATTATTGTCTCGACATGAATGGCATTCTGGTGAACTATGTCCACGGGGTCTTTTTCTTTAGCGTTTGCCATATTTAGTATGATCAGATATGTTTTAGTTGCTAATGTTTGCCAGTATGATCACCTGATCACTCCCAGCAGCAATGGCCAACACGTCAGTTTTCTCTACGAACCTTGTTGCTCGGCAACAGTAAATAGAGCGCTAAACCGGTTTTATCCGCACGAGGGCGCAAAAGCCCACTAATTCGTTTGTGTCAGAAATTGGTCTGGTATTTTCTCCAAATGCATCCCAATAGCGGCCTCTGTGAGGTCGTGATTGTATTACTCCAGCATTATTTGCTTGTGTTTAATGAATTAATAAATAAAACTTAAAAGTTGTGACATGGAAGCTTTTGCAGTGGTTTAAAAACCAAGAATATCTAAAATTATTCATTTTTTAGTAAGCAAAAATGCCTTTGTTTTTATCTTTATTATAGATCAGTGGTTAAAGTGCAATATTTGTTGGGGTTTAAGAACCAGGGATATCCCAAATTACTTATTTTGCCCCAAACAAACAAACAAACACGTTAAGTGTTGTGTTAAAATATTTGTTGCATTGTAGTTTAAGAACCACAAAAAATGCATATTTTGAAGCAAGCAAACAAACAAACAGTAGTGATACGTCAATGATAAATACATATCCGTGGGAAAGTGTGTGAAATTAAATATTTTTGCAGTTTAAAAAACAGGAACATCCAAAATGATCAGTATTTTGTAGAGCATATTTATTATAGTCTATATGCAGAATATTTTAGGTCAAAACGCTCAAAAGAAATTGTCTAAAGAGGCTAAATTTGACTTCAAGTGAGCTGGTGTGCATTATATTCATTTATACATTATTCATTATGTCTATGTTTGTTGTCAAATCTCAGTTGTTAAACAGTTTTGTGTTTTAATAGTTTTAAACTTGTTTTTTTCCCACGCTTGCTCTTCTCCCTGTACCTAATTAAGCTTCACAAAACTGCAATTATTAGCATTTTGCTTCTTGATATTACGTCTCTTGGAGGATTCAAATTCATTAGTACAGTCAAAACACCCAAAGACTAATTTTGTACACCCCACAACAACGTAATTTATATTTATATAATCTTGTTAACAATTCTTTGTTTTACACCAAAGTTTTGCATAGTTAAAAAAAATGCAGCTGGACTGTTCCTATACATGAGTAAAGAAGAACGTGAGAAAGTTTCCAGCACATCTTACCACGAGTCCATGCTATGTCTGTGACTAGCAGTCATCCATAACCACAATCTGTGCCGAAACACAAACACACACTCGCTCAAGGCCTATTGTCTACACGCACACCACGATAACTCTCTAACGCACCCACAAAGGGACAATGTGAACGTTGAATGTGTGTGTTTGTTTAGGTGTGAGTAAGTGTATGTTGAGGTTCAGATAAATGCGCCTACCATCATTCTTTGTCGCCCACCTTCAGCAGAAATGATGCTTTATTTTCTGAGTCGCACTGGCTGTAAAATCTCTATCTAGTAGATAAACCCCAGGAGTCATACACCACTGATGACACTGATTGTACTGAATACACTCGCCATCGCTGAGGCCCAATGGAGACGCCACTTGGTCATGGGAAACTCTCGTGAAAAATCAGATTGGCACTGCTTTTTAAGTGTTCCCTCAGCCTCAGCGTGTTCTCTGTTAATAGGGCTGTGTAAGGTACCAAAATGAGACAGTGTACCCAACCCTGAGAGTCCCAGTCTGTTCTAAATCTCTGTGTTTAGTCTTTGTAATGAAATTGGGTGTTCCTGCAGGGGAAGACTGGTCATAATACTGGCTGTAAACATTGGAGGTATTGAATTCACCTTGAGTTTGTTCCCAAATGGTCTCATCAAAGTCAATCTGTATTTATTTTGACTTATTTCCACAAACCTAGCGCACTTCCTAAAACTGTCTCGATGCATGTCTATCTATCTATCTATCTATCTATCTATCTATGTTTTAGAAGATATAAAAGTACTAATTTTTCAGTTATTCTATTTTAACATTTCAGGTATGTTACTTATAGTTTCCTTGGAATTATCTGTGAAACTTATACAGTGTATGTATTTAGATTATTTTAAAAAAGCCTACTATTCAAGCTTTTCCTAAAAATTCATATTTGGTTTAATGTTACTTGCTCTTTCTTTGTAATTGTGAAAATTAGCTGAAATTTACTAGAAATTTACGTAAATTTATCTGTCTATACTAGGAGTGGGCATAGATAATTTTTTTTTAAAATCTAGATTAATCTAGATTAATTTTGAAATTAATCTAGATTAAAATGGCTCATTTGAGATCTGCCAAAGGCATTAATAATGTGTGTGCTACCTACTATATTTGAGATATCTGTGTGTCAGTACTGCTATCTTATTATTTATCAACACAATGACCCAGTTTCACAAACATGGC
>JAUMHQ010000058.1:11325996-11339799 GCA_032361165.1 Enteromius paludinosus
AAGGCTACAGTGTAATTCGGCTATACATCCGCGCTAAAGGTGAAAGTCACCATAGCTTGTAGTACAGACTCCAACCCAACTTTGTCAATAGATTAACGGCGATATTTTTTTTTATCGCGCGATAAGAGTCTCGCGTTAACGACGGCCCACCACTAGTCTATATATATGGAAAATGTGCTATAACAATGTGTAATATTATACAATATAATATAATATTAGTATATAATTACGGTAAGGCTTTATTTTATAGCTACACATATTTGTTGCTTATTAGCATGCATATTACTAGAATAATAGCCATTTATTAGTGCTAATTAAGAACATATTAATACCTTATTCTACATCCCTAATCACTAAACAACTACCTTACTAGCTATTTATACGCAGCGAATGAAGAATTTATTGAGGTGCAAGTTAATAGTTAACAAGTGTTACCTATTCTAAAGTGTTACCAAATGTAATTATCATAAATATAGTTATTCGTAATTATTATTATAGATAAAAACGCAGGGAGATGCAGGCAAATTCATTCATTCATTATTGTTGAATTGTTTTCATAAGCTATCAAGAGAGCAGGTCAAAACTTGTAAACATATCTTATCTAATTTTTTATTTACTTTTATCTTGTTTCATAAAAAAAGACTTTTATTGTCACATCTCGATATTTGCTAACACCAAGCCTCATATCAATTTTCTTCAGGCATTCAGTTATGTGGAGTCCGGGCTGTTGTTGTAAAAAATTCATCTTTTCGGGAACTTCAACAAAAACACCTTTATGTTAAATAGTTCTAAAATGAACTAAAACACTTCATGCAAGTTTGACTTTGTTTTGTAACATGACCGCCTGCAGTTATTAGTTTGACATTTGTTAAATTAACTGCATTAACTTACACTGGCACTCGATGTGTTCTGTTATCTGATTGGCGAAAATACTGTCTGGTCTCCACAAGCTTATCAAGTGACTTCTCTTCTGTCATCACGCACAGACAGCTAAACATAGAAACACACACACTTCTCTTTGTCACTGCTAATAGCAATTTCAGCGAGTATGTCACATAAAACATGTGTTCCTGTTTTTCCTCTATCCCCTTGGCCTTATATAACAAGCGTTATTACTGTAACTGTCACTTTGTTCATTCCTAAGAGGATGTCGAGAGGAATAAAGAGAGAGTAAGACAAATACAGAAACAGCTTGCTGCTTGCCTCACATTCTTTTCTCGAGTGGCTTTTGTTTGGGAAAAGGATCTATCGCATGGGGATCCACAATGGAATTCGTCATGAGTGGGATCTGAGCAGTCCTGACAGGTGAAAGAGAGAAAAGAACTGCAGACTGAGTTACTTTGATTACTTAAAGAGCGTTTGATCAACTGTAGCAGGCCCTCTGTGGCCGCTGTGCTCTGTCTTCTGCGTGAAAGCGTTTCCAAAGTTCACTCATTAAGACTCCTTATCAGACAGCAGTGTCTTAATGGGATTTTGATGGCCGTAAATGTCAGTGGACACAGTATATGGCAAGCTAAGCATGATCATAGTGACTGTAGTTTTATTAGTAATTTTATAGGCAGCTCTGACATCAGTTTTCAGCCATTCATATAATATATATATATATATAGTTTTAAATAAAACAGTCTGATCAGACTACTGTTGTCTACAGTTATGAACACCATATTTAGACACAAAGCTGGTGTCTGATGGAAAAAAGTCACAACAGATCCATAAAGTTTTACAAAGGATGTAAAATACTGGTATTGACAAAAAAGTATCCAACAATTGTATGTTCTGTTGCTTAAATGAATAAAAAAAAATTAAAATTATAAATAATAAATAACAAATAAATAAAACAATAAATAAAATAAAAAAAGAAAGGAAAAGATTTTTCAAAGTAGTAAAAGAAAAAGATTTTGGAAAAAATACCATTATTATGTTGATTTATTATTATAATGATTGATTTAATTATTATAAATTATTACTAATGTTTCAGTTGTTTTGTTGCTGGAAAAAAAAAACCCCAACAAAGTAGTAAATAAAAAAAAAGATGTACGCTTTACAAGAAAATATGATTTTTTTTAAATAATGTTTCATTTTTTTAGTCATTCATTCATTTATAGATTATTGAAGTATGCTTGACAAGAAAACATTATCTATCTTATCTATCTACACGTGTAGGAGTAGTACAGTGAATGGAAAAGATTCTTAAGATATGCTTTACAAGAAAATACTTTTATTTAAATAAATAACAATAGTTTAGTTGTTTAAATATAATGTTCAATTCAATGTTGCTTGCTGTTTTCTTGTGAAAAAAAATTCTGAATTTGTTTAAAAATACACAAAACACAAACTTTTTTCTGTGTATCTTTTTACAATTTTATGCGTATATATATTCCCTTGGAATAAGCCCAGGCTATGTTAAATAAACCGCCTCATCTCTCTTAAGAAAAAGCAGAAATCAGAACAGGCGCTCCCTCCTTCACAAGGTGATGAGCCAGCTAAATGTCAGATCTGTCTTCAACTACCACTTACTCCTTGGCGACAAAAGAGGGATTGGATTTCTTCAGAGAGCCCAGGTTGTGTTTGCAAAGTATCATTTGGGAGTTGGGCCTGTTTGGGCTTATGTCCAGAGTAGGTGGTGTGAGTAAAGAGGCTGTGTTTGGGTGTCCTGTGAGTATGACAGATATTGAGGAGGAACCAGTCCAAAGCAGGATCAATGTTATCATCAGGACATTTTTCCACTTGTTTCCCTGAAATGCAGGAAGCGGCTTAAAATTATTAACTGACAAAATGGAAAATTCTATACAATCAACAACATAACAGACAAGACATATCAAAATAGTAACAGATAAAACATTTATTATCATTTTAGAAAATCACAAATACATTTAAAAAACAAATAAACAAATAGCAATGTTACAATCATGTCGCCAATTTAACACATTAGTTAACACATTATTTCCAATGGGTAAAAAAATCAAGATTTATTTTATATGATATCAAGTACATTCATCTCGTCAGTGGCATTTTTATGGGAAAACAATACAAAAACATTTAACTTGAAACTGTACATCTGGCAGTCGCTATTCAAAATATTTCTTGAAAAATCAGATCATTTTATATTATCTTAACATAATGAATCAAATACAAGAGGACCACTGCAAGCCCTTTCTATAGCACAGTAGCTGTCATCCATCAAATTGAGACTGATGGGCTCATTAAGTTCAAAGAGACTCATAGACATCCCATTAAACCTTTACAACCAACTCTTTACTTCAGAGGCTAAATGTGTCCCAGACAGCTATGGCCTGTCCATCATATTAATCAGAATAAATTATACATCTTTTATCCCTTTATCGTACATGGCAGTCTAAAAGAGACAGGTTAAAGGGAGGAGATTTTAAAGTCATTTTGTTAATGTAATCAGTTGCCATGAGTTGAATGATGGAGGATTGAAACTAGGTGAAAGCTCAACAACTAGTTCAGTACCAGTTTTATTTGCAGACACCAGGGAAATTCCACACCGACATAAGTGCAGCATGACTATAATGTCACTGAATTATGACATATCCTTTCATCGAAGGCTATATAATACTATTTCGAAAATTCAAGCTATTTTGCTGCAAAAAGAACAGCCGAATTACACATAGTTAGAGAGGCTAACTTATTTTGTGTCAAAATTTTAGAAATCCAGTGTGTTGATTTGCTGACGAGCGACGCAGGCCACCAAAAGAATGTGCTTAAATGCCATTAGAAAGCCTGTACAAGGAGTTCTGGTACTGGGCCAGTTTCTGCCAGTGTGCTAGCATCTAATTATCACACTTCACACCTGGCAGCGCTGTTAACACTTTACTTTCTGTCTGCCATTTACACTGAAATGGGATCAGTTTGTTTTTGGTATAGTCTCTTATATAAAAATCATAATAATAATAATTTTTTTTCCCCCTGGCTAAGTCAATTTATTTCACTGAACATAAGTAAGTGTGTGCGGTAACAGAAATAGAGAATTTTGAAATATTACAATTTAGCATTTTTAGCATATTTATAAATGCTGAATAGAAAAGTTGCTGTAATTAATAAAATTGTTGTAATATGTATATATGCAAAATCGAAAAATTGCTGAAGGATATTTTTTTTTATTATACCAGCTTTTCTATATAAATTATTATAAACTATTTTTGTTAAGATTTTTTCATTTTAAAAGATTATATATATATATATATATATATATATATATATAGCCTTAAGAGACTCTTAAATGAAATACAAACAAACAAATTATAAAGCTAAATATACGTACAAAATATATTGACAATATTGAATCTGGGGCATGTCACTAAATTTTTTATGTGATATTTGGTAGATTTTGTGAAACACATTTTTGTAGCGCAAATAAAAAAAAAAAAGGCACCTAAAGTAATACCACTTTCCTCTAGAAGCAAAGTTGAGTTGAGATGTGATAAAAGTGCAATAGCTAGCCCCAGTATATCTCCTATGCTTGTAAACACAAGTACTAATGAGATGCTCCTCGAGGTGATTACCCACATCAGTGTTTAGGGTCTCTTCAAACCCTTACCATGCGGTTTGCAGGGTCAGCGGCAGTATAAAACAGTTCAGACCTATGCCTGCCCAGACGTGAGCCACACTGAACATGTTACTGATGTGAACGTGTGGGGTTGTTCTGGTCCGCTCTCAGAAGGAGCTACAGCTAGAGACACAGCTAGACTGATCCCAAACTGAGGTGGCGACTCACATGCAGTATGCACAGATAAGAGCACAAAGGCTCCTCTCCTCAGTCCTTATCCAGTGTTAAAACAGCAACGTCTGCACCACAGAGGTGATGCCAATCACTGCCTGTCATTCCCATGGAGCCCAAATGGTGATCAGGTTACGCTAAGTGAAGCCTCCACTTATTGAAACACTTTGCTCAAGTGCCTCTGGTTTGTTCAGACATGTTGACTACCATCTTTAACTTCATACTGAGAGTGGGGTCTTGGTGGTGTGTTTATCTTAGTTGTTGTGCCTGCGTTCAAAACAAAGCCAGTGGCTTCGAGGTAAAAGGGACGTGTGGTCTGGCATGATGTAGAGGTTCTTGTGTAAAGTGAATCGCTCTTGAAATCTCTCTCAGGTACTTTGTAATCCTTAGCAGCAGGACCTCCTGCGGTGGTCCATCAGAGGAGACTGAGCCACTTTAAAAAATGTTTTTAAATTAATAAAATTCACTGTTATTTGCTTTATTCGATGTACCTATAAATTATAAATTACTGCACAAATTCAAAAGGACACTGACTGCTGGCTTATCCCATTAGTAAAATGACAGGATTGATATTGAAATGACGCAATGTGATGAAATTCTCAGGAAAGAATTCATGCTGTCAGTATTTAAAAATATTTAATACATTATTTTTAATCACCCTTGCCCTCAAAAAAAAAGGTATTCAGATTAGCTATTTTCTTTCATCTCTTTGTGCAATTTTTGTATGTATTAAGTATGAATGATGTTCTACTATTATGAACAAATACAACTATTCAATTTCTTATGCTATTATAAGAAATGAATCCACCAGCTTGCTCATCCAATTTATCATGTCAGAATCATGCCACTCTGTCAGGTTTGCCAAAACTCAATTTCATACAAAATTGTGGGTGTACTATTTTTTTCTAGGATTTTTGTGAGAGTCATGGCCAATATGCTGCTCTGAATAATTACATTTCTTTTCTTATTTATTTTGTATTTGTGTATTTAAGTGTATTTATCCTCTTTGTTTTTATATTGGCTAACTGTTGGATAGGACGGTTTAGATCTGATAGGAAGAAAGAAAAGTTATGTTATACAAACATAATGCTTTGTCTTTGACTAGACGGCAAATAGCCTACTGCAGCCTACAAGACTAATATTCTGCAGTTAAACACCTAAAGATCTACGATCGTATTAGTGCCCCGTTAAATAAATAAATAAATAAATGTTTAATAATAATAATTATAGAAAAAAAGAGAATAACCACCCCCAACCCCTTAGTACTATAACAACCCTTAAAACCGCAAGAACTTTGTAGCTAAACTGGTCAAACCACCTTTCTCCTCCCCCACCCTATGAATAAAGGTGAGACGAGCAGGCTCTAGAGAGGGTTTAAATGATGTTTAGATATAAACAAATTTTGTGAGGAGCACATTCGAGTGATTAACCGCAGCTGACGTCCCTTTCTCTAGTCAGCCTGTTATCCGATTATCCTGTCAGAGCTAAGAGATTCTATCTTAAATAGAGCTAACTCCCCTTCTCCAGCATCTCGTTCTTTGCATCTCGACCGCCATTCAGACTGGAATTCAGTCGGAATCACACTTCTCTTCAGGAGGATATGGACCCCATTCCTCCCGCCACACCTACCAAGCTGTCGCCCCAAACTTTCCGCGGCTTCATCTAGAGGCCGCAAACTAAGTCGTCCTCCTATCAATGCTTCTCCCAGACGCCCCACAATCAAGATCTCCACCGCCTTCAAGACAACCTCAACCCTCACTCGCTTCCTTTTATACCTCCACCAGATCAGCCATCACCACCGGAAAATGGACCATCCCCGCCCTCCGTCATACTATAGCCGCCACAGGAATTGCCTTTTCCCGGCGCTCTACAAAAACCGAACTATTATCACTTCTCAGGACTCATCTTCCCAACTTCTCCTCCACCAAACACATCCCCGGAAAAAGAAAAACCTTGCTTCTCACCTCAGTCAGACATTCGCTTCCATTCACCTCCACCCCAGCCATATCAGCAAGCCCTGCTGGATGCAGCCGCCCACAGCTCCTCCATCCGCATCTCACAATGGAATCAATGTATCTACTGGGGAGCCCTCGACCTTGATCTCCACAGGATGCCGCAATATCACCTGTGTGGTCTGCAGATCCGTTTCCCACTCCTCCACGACCTGTCCTTACATTAACCCTTCCATTCTTCCTCAGCCAGAACCATCTCTTTCCAAATCCACCAGTTATGACCCCAGAGTTCCCCCTCTCTTTCAGCAACCGCTTTACTGCCCCCCTTCCCATCTCGCTCTTTTCCCTGTCATCTCCCCCGTTCCTGCTATAACAGTAGGTAAGCTCGAACTGGAGCATGGCACCCACCGCGTGGATCGTCCCGGCCAGAGATGGTCATTCATATTTGCTGTTGTGTCCAATGGACAACCCAAAACCAGGAGTCCTGCACCCACCGTGTGGAGCACTCCTGTGAGGGCAGCTCACAATTCACCCACTACCTCGGCAACAGACCACAAAAGTCAGAGCTATTGCACCCACCGCGTAGACGGCCCCGGCCAGAGATGGTCATTTCACATTCGTTGCCAAATTCTGTGGATGGACCAAACTGTATTGTGCTTACTGCATGGACTTTTCCGGCAAGGGACACTCACTCATACCTCTGTTGGGCAGTAGACCTCGAAAATCGAGGCTATTGCACCACCGCGTGGACGGCCAGAGAAGGTCGTTCTCCCCCGTTCCTGCCATAACAGTAGATAAGATCGAACTGGAGCACTGCACCCACCGCGTGAGTCCCCCGCCCCTATTTTCCCTCGTCCTACATTCCCTCATTCGACAGCACCCCCAAGAGAATTCTCATACTCCTACATATCCCACCATATTCCTAAATTCCAGACGTTACTAGACATCCATCGTCCAGCTCCCCCTTTCATCTCAAACCGCCTTTTGCGGGGGTGCTCTTCGTTTGGCTGCTGTCCTTAGATACTTACTCTTTTGGGAGGCATTCAGGGATCGGGCCGGAAACCGAGCTCCGCCCAACCCTCGCTGTCCGGGGGTAAAAAACCTAGGGCTCTGAGTCCGCCGAGCTCCTGGCCCTCTCCCCAGACAGCAAGCCAAACACGCTCTTTCTATTTTGAATTTAATGAGGAAGTGTGAACTAGTGAAATGCATTTAAAAATAAGGTGCTTGTCCCTGTCTCATTCTCTCTGTTCTGAAGCAGCTCCTCATCTGTCCTCTAATATGAAAATGACTGAGTTATGATCATGTTAAGTCTAATATTAAACTAGCATCCAGAGTCTTGTCTGGATGCTTGTCATAAATTGGTGGTGGTTACTTGCATTAACATGCAGTCTCTGTGATCCAATCATGCAGATCTGATCATATCAATAATCAGGTTTCCATCCGAGGACTTTTTGTGGGAAAAATATTTAGGCTTCAAAAAAAATTTCTTTTACCGATTTAACTGATGGAAATGCCATTTATAAATAACATTTCTCATGTGTCTACACATTTTTTCCCTTTAACTTAAGATCATGAATTCTATAACGATACTTCAAATGTAGCAAAAAATTGTTTGGAAGCACATCAAGAAAAGGGGTTTTGATGCAAATAAATGTAGTGCCACATGACAGAATTAACCTATAGGAATCTATGTAGACTAGTTCAAAGAGCATAGATCATATTCATATTAGGCTATATCTAAAACTGTATATATAGTAAGAAAAAAATTATATGAAATTTATAATTTAACTTTGTTTTGAAGATGACAGTTTTGCAGTTAGTAACTGTGTGTGGCGCCGGCAGGATCACTTGTTTTTTTTCCTCTTATAAAAGTGGAAACAGCTTACAAAACCCTTTCCATGAACTTCGAATCTTTTCCCTCTGCCTATTTTTTTTTTCTTTCGTTTTGTAATCTTTAAATTAAGTGAAATATATTTTGTGTATAGATCTATATACGTATTTATTTTTTATTTATATATTCAGTTTTCTCTGTTCAGAAACAGTTATGAGTTTATTTTCTGTTTTATACCTACCATTTATTGCATACAGTAACAATAAAATAATAAATTGTCCTTAAAATAGTCTATAGAAAATAAACAGGCCTACAGTTGCTTTATGTTATTTTATGATGTTTTTTGTTTTTGTTGTTGTTGTGAAGTAGGAAATGTATGAAATAGATTATATCTCGCGCTGACATTCGCTGCCACTTCAGTTTAGTACGTTTCATGACTACCTCCTATTGATCATGTCTTTCCTGTGTCAGAGCATTCCCTGTGGTCCTGTGTAACACACCGGTATCACGCGAGATCACTTTCCTTCGTGTGCGCATTTTGGGTGGCCAGATCTGTATAATTTATACCCCCAAGAAAATGTATATGTATGTAAATGTATGTGCATTAGGCTAATGGTGGGGATTTTTCTGCAGATTACATAGTTATACCAACTAGGGAGTGGCAGGATATGAGAATCCAACTCATTCATTTATTTATTTTGTTCAAAATGGATTTCAGGAACAAAACAAGTGAATTGCCTTTATTAGTGAGTCAATGAATCATTCACTCAACCAAGTATCAAGTATATACATATTTCCATTCTATATAGAATGTGAAAAAAGTAGTACAATATGTCTGAATTCACTTTGAAAAAAAAATGGCCTAAAGTATTCAGATGACTTGATGCTTCTGTTAAGATTTTAAAGTGCGCACTGGAAGACGATTTATAAATGTAGAGCAATTAATTTTATTCACTGTTCCCATATTCATACTTTATGAACTTGCTTTTTATTGGCTGTAAAGTAAGTTTCAAAATAAACCAAAGTCTCTACCAGACAGCATGCAGTTTCAGATGCAGTGCAAGTGTATCTTTTCACCACTGCGCTCATTGTCTTCTGTCTTCTGGTTACAGATGTACGAATTAATGAATGATCCACTCATTTTAAAATCTTTCTGGTTGGATGATATTTGTTGACATCTGCTTCAAAAATTACAATGCACATTAAATCCTCTTGTGAATCCAATTATAGTCTTTCTGCTCATCTGCTCAACAAACCTATGCTCTTGGTGATTTCTTTGGCTCTTGAGGTTCTTTCACTCTCATTAAGTTGCTAGCTTCTACACTAAGACAAGCTAAAGCTAACTGGTTAATTCTAATTGCAGGTCTTGGTGGTACATACTGATGCAATTTGACAGTCCCACTGGCAGTATTAGGCACTTATGAAACAGAGAGCTCCCTTATGTCGTCACTCCAGGCTGCTCTACTTTCCACTGCCACCCTGAGGAACTGATCAGCACTTGAATGTGTGTGAGAGAGACTGAGCTGGTAGGTGGGTATATGTACATGTTTAAGATCATACATGACTCACACTAAGCCTCTGATAATTTGCATGAATAAAAATAACCTTGCAAAACATATTCAAATTAATCAATACAATCTACTAAAGATTGTGTCTTTCAGAAGAACACAATATCATGTCATGTTTTTTATATATGCTGTGTATATATATATATATATATATATATATATTTCTCTTGATGAATTTGGAACATGCCACCAAAAAAATTCTAAAATATAGGATGTCAGTGCAAGTTAGAAAAATGTAATGTTATTTACCTTGGTTGAAAATCATTTTAATTGTGATATAATGACAATTTCTCTTAGAAGTTAATGCAAAATATAATGTATTTATTTATTTTCTACTATTATTTCCTTACATGCTAACATAGTCCTTTACACAGTGTGGCTTGGTCTGCATATAACGTCTCTATCTTTTCACTTCAGCAGATATCATGATTTGTGAAAAGAAGAAAAAAAAACTTTTGCCTCTTTCCTCTGAACCAAATGAAAGTTTAGAGCAACCATTGTTACATATCTTTTCACCCTGTGGAGATGTGAGGTTTTCTTCTCTTTGGGAGATTTACTCTGATAACATCAGCACACATCAACGGGTGGAAAGATTTAGTATTCCAAACAAAGACGCACATCAGTCAAGGTAGGACTAGCGCAGTGACGAAACAGAGACAAATGCTCGTGTAGACTTCCAAGCTGACACGCATACTGACAATCAGGGTGTCATCAACACACGAGGGCCCCCTCACAGAGCGAAGCATTGAGAAACACTAGATTAGATTCCATTTGTGAGAGCCTGATAAACCAGCCAACATCCAGGAATGAGTCCATACAATATTCTCCATATCAGCAAAGCCAAAGATTAATTTTAGGTCCAACACTGAGACACGGAACAAACAATCCCATTTAATCACTTGTACAATTCTGTTTTGCCACAGGCTCGGTTTTATAAGGTGATGGAATCAATAACATTGAATTGTTTTAATTTTACGCTTCCTTTATTACCATTTCACATTTTTATTTTATATTCAAATGCAATGCATTTCTCAGCACATGGCAAATTTAAATGGTCTAGTTATTGGCATTATAAATGCTTAGGTTAATGAAACCAATGCTAGTTTTAGCTTGAGGGCAAAACCCCTTGAGTGGAATATATAAAATCTCACAGGCTGTGTGTCATGGGAATAGAGTACTAGTGTGTCAACCATATTGATTACACGGCAGCAACTGTGATTGTGTGATACCATAACTGCATTCTGTCAGGAGGGGTCTGTGAGCGATGTGAATGATATCAAACACCACTTTATCTCTGACATTTCTTTCTTTTATAAAAAAGGATTCTGATCTGTGGTTGTATGTATTTTAACTGATATAGCAATGGGGTAGAGACTGGGTAAAGCATTGTGTAAGAATTTTCAGAGTTGGAAATAAAAGTTTCTTAAAGGTATAGTTCACCCCAAAAATAAAATTAGCTAAAAATTTACTTATACTCAGTCCATCCAAACTGTAACCAAGTTTGTCTCTTCGCTGAAAAAGATTTAGAGAAATTTAGAACTTTTTTTACTTAAATTTAGAATTTAGAAATTTGTTTATTTTGGTGCCGCCAGAATGAGAGTTCAAACTGTTGATAAAAACTAAGATCATTAAAAAGGTGTTTTAACTTTAAATCATTTCTTCATGCACTGAAAGTTTACACCTGTTGTCCTCTTACATTAAAATCCACACACATATATTTGTCTAAAACCCTTTTGAACTGTTTTGTAAGTGGTGCTTGCTCTGCACATATTTTTCTCCTGATTCTGACAAGATGACTTTTTCACTGAAGAAAGCAATCATATGGATATTAAGGAATTGATTTTTGAGTGTCATATAATGATATATTTTTTTTACCTATTCCAATTTAGAAACAAACTCATCTGCACCTCGTATGGCCTGAGGGTGAGAAAATATTCACAAGTTTTAATTTTTTGGTGCACTGTTCCTTCAAGTGCTCTGTCAAAATGATATACATCTGGTATAATGGAGGTCAGGGGACTAAACCTGTCCAATACATTGTAAAGGGAAACTAAAAATAAACACCTCGCCATTCGTTTGAACTCATCTCAAGTGCCAAAAGCAAACAGCATAGAAGTGCAAAATGAGCTGCCTCAGGAAATCAAAATAATTACGCATATAAAAATGATAGCTTGGCCGAGCCACGGCAATGTTGAACACCGTCATTTTTTTAAAACCACTGATGCTGGAATGTTGGTCTGTGTAAAGCCTTTGAAAATAAACTTCAGTAAAACCACTATTTGACAGAAGTGTAAGAGTTTGTGCACACTAAGACTTCATTTCCTCTCCTCTGGGCTTCCCTGTGCGCTCACAGGCCAACTCTTTTCAGAAACCATGTCTTAGACTTGATATTCTTCCTAAATATATTCTGCTCTTTTTTTTGGTTTTATTACATCTGATATGCAAACTGAGTGCAAGTCCATGCCAAAGATGAAAGGGACTGCAAATACTTCCTGAAGGGATGCACAAACAAGCATAATTTCATCATCAACATATTTTGCTGTTCAAACGTGTCTGAAATATATCTCAGAGATTGGTAGAAATGTTTCTTATTCTTTCTTTCTTTCTTTCTGCGTAAGTGATGGCATGTTGAGCCTGGGTAATTCCCATGCTTTTATAATATCCCTGACCAAAACAAATTACGGTTAAGTGTTTGAGAGCTTGTCTGAGCGAGAGCTGCATGGATGAAACTTTATTTAACCAGTGAAGGAGAAAAATATGGGTGCTCAGACCTTCAGGGTCTCTATCAAATGATGACATTTCTACTTAGGCTGTATGAATGTGCAAGCAAAAGCCTCCATTATTTTAACAGAGAAAAGTGTTCATGCAGAAAGGGGAGCAGCCGTTGTCTACAGGTTGAACTCTTGGAATGTTAATGGTCGGAGACTAAACATTCAAAGGAAATATTTCAACAATTTTTGTACCTGAATTAGTATAGTTTCAAGGCTGAAGATCTTCAGCAGCCTACATGAGTTTTATTGTCTCTTTATAAGAAGATAAGGACACACAATTCACATTCGAAATACTTGAATGACAGTTGCACTATAGCAGGGTCCACTAAGAAAGCATGATTATTTTTGACTGAGTACCTTAGCTCTATATAGCACACATCATACTCTTATCAGAATACCATGCGTGGCTGATTTAAGCTGGTTCACTGCCTGGTCAGAGGGTGGTTGCTACATTGGGGAAACCTTGTAATGAGACCTTGATCCCTGTACAATGCGCTGAAGAGGCAGATCAAGTGGGCTTGGCCTTCTTTCATAGCAGCTAAGCCCTGCTACATGGTCACATCAAGGCCTGAAACCAACATACTGTATTAGAATCCAAAGTATAGTTTACAAAAGAGTTTAAACCACTATAACACTTCCACGCATACTTGCTTTTCAACTTCTCGCTCACTCTTTTTATTTTGTTTATCAAAATAATGTCAACTTGAATAATGTGTTATTTAATATATTTGCAAGTAGCCATGCAATAAGTAGAATTCTTTCAGATTCACTGTAATCATGGTTTAATTTTAAAGGTGCCATAGAATGGAAAACTGAATTTAACTTGGCATGGTTGAATAATAACAGTTCAGTACATGGACATTACATACTGTGAGTCTCAAACACCATTGTTTCCTACTTCTTATAGAAATCAAGTGTTTGCAAAAGACGACTGAAAAAC
>JAUMHQ010000058.1:11343592-11353801 GCA_032361165.1 Enteromius paludinosus
TTAATCTAACAAATGCAGCCTTGATGAGCAGAAGAAACATCTTTAAAAACCATTAAATATCTTACTGTTCTAAAACTTTTGAACGGTTGTGTACTGTACATTACCATAAGACTATAAGGAATTATGCAAGTATATGTCTTATATACTATATACTTATATACTTACTTATTCTACTAACCCTACCTAAACAATCTACTCCGAGAGTAGACATGTACAGTAGTTAATTAAATAGAATTAATGAGAATTAGTTAATAATTAGTTATTAATTACTTACGTATTACTTTACGTCAGCAGTTATTAGTTACACTACTACATTTACAGTACATTACTTTTTCCTTCATGCCCCACAGAAGCTGTTATTGCGTATCTTACCCAAAAGATTCTTCTGAAATGTTACTAACAATATATTTTTGTCTCGTTATTTCACCAAAATTCACACTAGATTCCAGAGCCAGAAATTCTTACAAACAGTTAATGGTGATTAATAGTGTTTTATTTATCTTATTAATTGTGATGTAGATTAAAGCTAATTGTAGCTAAAATGTTGACAATAATGCCAGAACGTCCATAATGAAACGACTTACTCATCATTGTTCAGACAATCTTTTCTCCTGACAAAATCAATGAAGTTGCAATATTTCCAGCCACCCGATGTAAGCTTTTTTCATATTCTGCACTGGTGACTGTGTAAGTCATGAAAATTATGAAAATAAATCTAAGAATTATTGAATTGTTGGACTTCAGTAGGGGTGGAGACATCAAAAACAACTAACTTGCTGTTTTATGGATGGTAACTGTAAAATTAAAACTGACATCTCAATAGTAATTAGTTACACTAAAGCTAATGCAAAAAGTAATATCATTACTATATCTATACTATACTTGTTAGTAGCAGAAGAAAACATTCACAGGCGTTGTGAGTCTGCAGCCTGAAATGAATGTGATGGGAAAAAAGGTGCAAAATAATGGTAAGAAAACACAAAGTGAAGTTTCTCTAAACGAGTTGCGAGAGGAGCACACACAAAATCGCATTGTCCAATCATCTCCTCATCTCGCCAGCCTATCAGATCCATCCTTCCCACTATAAATAGACTCATCTCCTCCCCTTCCGCATCCCGTCTTTCTTTTGCATCCCTCCTCCGCCCCTTCTCCGCCCATTCTCACGCTTTCCTCACGGGGGGCATGCAGGGTCCTAGCCGGACGCCGAGCTCTGCCCTCGCTTGGGTTCAAATCACTAGGGCATTTTTACGATTAATTGAGGAAGTGCAAACTCTTGAAAAGTTATTCTCGCAAGCTGCATGGAAAACAAACAAGGACAAACACACAAACCATTCACAAACAAATTATTGGTATTCTTTTTTTTTTTGCATTTGTTTATGAACAAACAATTCTTATCAAATTGGTTGGACTTTCGGTTTCGTTGGAGATTTTTAAATGCTTCCAAGCCCACTCATTACAAATCCACAATTTTATAGAGCAACGATCCTTTCATTTCAATCAAGCAATGTCATTTTTTGTTTCATTATGTTTTTTTATATGCAACTGTATTCTACAGATTATATTAAAGAGAGGGCCTATTATTTACGATTAATGCTGTATGCACAAACCTTCAGAATGCCTTTAACATACAAGATCTCCATCTGCATTACATTTATTTCTTTTGTGATATGTTGGTCTAACATGTTTTCTTTTGATGAGTTTATAAATAAACATTTAGAGAGAGAAAAACGTGTGACTGTGTGATTGGATTCCATGCAGTAAACACAAGACATTGCTATATGCGATTGCAATATATATTCAGAACTATCAGAATGAATCGCATCCCTTAATCCACCCTGTGGTTTCCGTTACTCTCAGAATTCACAGCATGAATTGTGGTGTCTGTAATAGTAATCCAGTTAGAATAAATAGCCCTTAAACATGGTGTTGTTCTTGGCAGGTGAGCCATCTGTACAGCTGCAGTGAATACAGGGTTTCTCTGCTTTATCACACCATCTCTCCGCTCCTTCATTCTGCCAACTCAACACAGCTCTCACTCACTGTCTGTCTATCCATCTGTTGCCTTCTCATTCTGTCTCTTGCTGCCTTTCTTGCTCTGTCTCTCTCTCTTACTCCACATGTACTTTCTTTCCTCTGACTGCCTCTTGGTTTTCTCACTCTATTTTTGTGCCAAGCCGCTGTCATTTCTCAACCTCCCACATCCTTCTGCTGCCCACATTTTTACCCAGCATCATCAGTAAAGGTTTATGTGTAGATAACCCTTCCTCTCCTCTACTGGAGTCCGATGCTGGTGCAATTAATCATGTATAAGTAGGTGCCAATACTTCTGAATGCCATTTTTATGGTGCGGTGACCACATAATACACAGAGGTGGATAGGCTTTCCTGGTTTCTGGGGTATTATGGTCGTCCAGTGGTTTAGGTTGTATACTTAAAGGCCAACCAGAAATAAGGTGGGTAAATACCATGTTAATGGTTTCACAGGGTAGGGATTACAGTTTTTTTCATCTGTATATTGTCCATTACAATCCCAAGGTGCCAGTTTATCTTTGAAGGAGGGCAGTTGAGACTGGGCTATATGTCATCTGCTAAAACGGCACATGGCCTAATAGACCACAAATGTTCAAAACAGCATGAATGCAAAATAAAGGATTAAACTCTGAATATATTTTCTGAAATAATATATAATTTAATAATATAATATAATATATAATAATGAGTACCATATCATGTTTAATGGACCAATTTTATAGTAGTTTCACAAACTCATTCGATTGTTTTCCATCGTATGAAACAGCAGGAATTTTTGAGTTGGGAATGATGTCAGTAAATAGTAAATAAAAACATTAATTTGAACCAATTTATTGCTGTATTAATGCTACAGAGCTATGTTATATTAAAGGGTTTTGTTTTTTTTTTAATACATTTTTAAATTGACATGTTATTTGGCAACATTTTGAGCAGCTTTCTTTTAACTGTTCTTTGGACTGGTTCCAGTACAGAAACAATTGTGCAGTGATGTGTCACCAAACATTTACCCACTTTTAGCTGCATAATCTTCCAGCGGTTAATTTGAATTTCTAATTTCAGCTTCCACTTGTTCCACGTTTTTCAATGAATGATAAACTGTTTTAAACTGAAGGGTTGGGAGAGTTTGAATGGAGGCTAATGGACAGAGCATTCTGAATCATGCAGAGTAACGGCTCTGGCAGTTTAGCATTCAAGAGAGTCTGTGCTTTGTGTTGAATTGGAAAGGTGGACTTTAGGAACTGGACGGCCCAGGAGAATGTAACAGTATAGCTACACAGCTGCTGCAGTCAGCACAGGTTGTGCGTTGGCTCCAGCTAAACGCCACAAAACGCGAGCCACAGTTTAAAGGACAAGAAAAAACTCCTATGATGGAAGTGGAGAGACAGTAATGTTTTAAGTGTGTAAAATTTCAAATCCCACAGTTGTGCTCTGAGAAAAAGCAGGTCTGAACATATACAGTACAGTTTATATGTGCTGAGAGATTGGTTTTTGAATTTACAGAGACAACATTTTGATTGTAAGAGAGCTCAGATTTTTTTGTTAATAAATCAGTTTGTATCATATTCCTGGCATATCGCTTATTCGGCAAATCAACTCATAATGGGTTTGGAGAGATTCTGTTTGCAGTCAGAATAGTGTAAAAAGATCCTTTCGGAAATCTGTTACTTCTGCATTTGTAACCGCAAAGACCTGCGAAAAAGCAAAACAGATTTTCACAGGCTGGAAAGGCTTGAAATATTCACTATTTTGTGTATTATTAAATATATCCAAAGCTTTGAAACGGCTTCGGTAGTTTTGCAGATTCCTCCATGTTGGAAGCAAAGTCTTATCTGATATTTTATAGAGAAACTGAGGGAATACATTTTAGACACTTTTAAATATATTAAAACTGTGTGTAAGCTTTTTGGAATTCTTCGTAGTTACCCACAACAAAGACTTAACTTGGAAATCAAGACTGTAAAGTTTTGTGCCTTATGGAAACTGTCTGTTTATCCCAAGGCCAAAGACACATGACACAAGAGAGTTTTTTATTGGACGCAGCAGGTGAGGGGCTGAGGGCCAGCCCACCCACTCTGAAAGAGACACCCCCTGTTTGGAGGAGGCGGGGAGCCGTGTAACCCAAGAGCAGTGGAGTATGCAGGGGTTTTTCAGGGTTATGCATGCCAAGCGCAGGGTCTCAATCTGGCAAATTCTGCTTGAGTTGGGAACTGGCACAAAGATCAAAGCAACCCTCTTGGACCTTGATACTAAATGTTGTCGATATCATGTTAGGAGAAAGAATACGCTGATATCTCGATTACACAAACAAGTTAGGGTGACTACATGCTAGAGCAGACTGTGAGAATAAAATAAGCCTACAGTGAAAGGGGTTCAGGGGTGCTGCCTTAGAATAATAGTTTTGCCCACTGGTAAACAGAAATGTAGTGTGCTTGCATGATAGCAGCGCTACATGAAATATGCATACCCATTTTATAATACCATGACCGAAAGTTAATGTATCTGGGGTGTATTTCTGTGAGTGTGCATACACCCCATTTGGGCATAGACATTGCTGTTTATCTCATGACGAGAGTGGAATACGCACTTTATGTAGTGTGTATATAGAAATCTGCACTCTTCTATAGTTATTTGTTAATAAAATTTAATTACCTAGTTCCTATACCTACTTAAAATATACAAAATGTTAAAAAATTGGGGTCAGTAATAGTTGTTTTTTTAAATAAGTAAATAAAACTATACAATAAGAATGCATTAAATAGATTTTTAGAGACATCCGAATTTCTTTATTTGAAATTGCATTTTAAAAATAACAATATTACTATTTTTGTGCAGTTTTGTCTAAAAATGCAGCCTTTTTGAGCATGTTTCAATAAAATAAAAAACATATCAATCCCATATTTTTAAATAGTGCATAATCTCGTGTATTTTTGTATATACTGTAATAAGAAACCAAGCTACATTTTAAATTCTTAAAGGTTAATATATTTTGTTACAAAAAAAAAAAAAAACTAAATGAATGCATTCTATTTTGAACTCAAGTAACTGAGGATTTCAATATAGACCGTGAAAAACGCTTGTGTTCTTCTGTACCTTTCTTGCCATGTTTTTTTAAGTGGACCACAAGAGGGCTGAGATTCCCCCCCTCAGGAAGACTCCTAATGTAAAGCCCCTATCTGCACTGGCAGATGTGCTGAGATATAAAGACAGACACAGAGGAGGGCATGATGCCATCATCCATGTTGACGCCACACGGTCCAGAGATGTCAAAACTATCAGGCCTTCATATCTCCAAAACTGAAATGGAAAATAAAGAAAGGATAGAAAAGAGAGGATATACATTGTCTAAACCAGTCTACAGGATAGCGATACACTCCCAAATACATTGCACAATGGTGCTTAGCCAACACATTCACTTGAATACACAGTACTGTCGGGAACAAGACTTTTATGAACTTCCTGATTAGGATTTGAAAAGAAAAAGCAGAAAAAAAAATAGTGAATAGTGTGTCCTCCTGAGCTCATATTAGAATGGTTTCTTGCTTCTGGACCCTAAGGCACATGTGTCTTTCTCCTCACCCGTTTAGTTTTACACTTTGAGTTGGTTCCTGCCTGAGAGCCCTTTTCATCGCTAGTTTTCTTTAAAATTAAAAATATTTTACGAACACCGCAGAAACAGTTCAAAGCACCTTTGTGGGAGCCTGTAGCTTAAATACACAGATGTACCAGGCATTACTTCAATCCAACCACCGTATGAACTACATCATTAATTCACATTAAAGGAAGAGAGACAGAAACTCCTCTTTTTTTCCACCACTCTTTCATTTGATCCTCAGCTACCTATGGGTTTACATCAGACTTTCATATTTAGATTTGAAATATATGAATAACTTCAGAAATAAGGTTAGTCATGACTATTTACATGTCCTAAAAAAGAAGCATCGCAATGGTTTTTGAAAAGAAAACTAAAAATGTAAACACTTTGAAACCGAACTGGAAGAAGAGTGAATAAAGTATAAAGGTTAGTAAGACGCATTTATACTTTGTACTGTGTATTTATACAAACAGGATTATATACATTTAAATAGCTTCAGTTAGAAATGAATCAAAAGTTTTCTAATCAAAAGTATTTTATTAAACAAGAAAGCTATTGATTATTTCACTTTTCATTGCAGTGTTGGGGAAGCTTCAAAAATAGCGTGCCAAGCTACAAGCTAGTAATTTTCAAGTAGTTAAGGCGTCACACTAATTGAATATGGACACTAAATGAAAGTAATAAACTGTATAAACACTGAAATATAATAATGAACACAAACACTTGTGCACAAGGACAAATGAACATGTTAATTGTTTATGAACAGATTTATTTACATGAATGTTCAAGTGAACAGATACACTAAAATAAACTGCATTTCTCGGCACTAGAGAAAAAGTGTGCAATTTAAGAAATGTTTAATTATTTATATATTTATTTAACAAAAAAAATGAAATGAAAATTGAAATTGTTCATCACTTAATAGATCAGGTATCATGTTTTTTAACAGCATTTCATATTCTGTATTTATGTTCCTATATAAATATGCTGTTTTTCATTGTTAATTCATAACATTCATTCATAATACAGTAGGTAATGATGCAAAAAATGTATTAGTGTATGTAGATATTAACATTAAACAACATTAATAATCAGTGTAAAAAATGACATCGGCCGTTAATGCATAATGCTAAAATATGCTTTAAAAATATAATTCTTATCTCATGAGTAATGCCTCTACAGAAAACGGTAGAGGCCGTGTTACAGCTTTTTTGATGGGGTCTTTATTTGCACCCTCCGTATGGTCCATCTGCACAGATTCCTCGTGTCCCAGTGACCTGCAGCGTTTGTGGGGCGATTTAGCTTGTACCAGCACGTCTGCCATATTCGGGGAGGGAGGAATGTCTTGCTTTGACATGGTGTCAACAACTACACTTTTGGGTTTGACAGACATATCAGTAAACCCGCTGTCCGTTATGTTTTTAACCATGTTGATGCCTGGGCTTGTGCTGTAACAGCGCGATGGAGGCCGAATCGAGTCGAAAACGTCCCAGTTCTCACACACTCTTAGAGAGACACTGTTTGTCATTGTGTGTAGAGTCTTGGATTTAAGCGTGTGTTGATGGTGAGGGAGATCGCATTCAGTCAAAGGAGGGATGCTTTTGGACACAGGCATGTAGGTGGGCATGATTGGGTCTGACAGCGGGAAAAAATACGGAGAGGGAGTGGACGGCACCACAGCCTGGAGGAGGAGCGCAGGCAACTCTTCCATCTCTCTTTGCCTCAGCTCTCTTTCCAGCATCACGGTCTCCAGCTCTTTATCTGCAAATGCTCTCCTCTTCCTCATACGAACACTGACTGGGGGTTGGTGGAGTCTCTTTGGCCAGTCGTCTAACACAGGCGGCTTGTAGCCTACAGCATGATAGAGGAGCATTAAAATTGTGGATTTGTCTTGTTCATAATCAAGTCACATTTAAATGTCAAAATAATCAAAGTGTCTATTAGAATAAACAGTTTCGGGAATCGTAAATGAAGATACTTTTGAATTCAAATAGTCAAGTGCATACTAATTTAATCTAGAATAGATTATACCATCGTTTAAAATTTTGAGTCAGTAAAATGTATGTTTTTACAAGAAATCTCGTATGCTTACTACTGTATTTATTTGTCCAAGTTATAGTGAAAAATTTGTACACTTTAAAATAATTGTTTCTACTGATATTCAGTGTCACACATTCCTTCAGAGATCAAGTATTGGTCAATAAACATTTATTTTTATTATTATTATCATCAATATTGAAAAAAGATTACTTAATATTTCTCTGGAATGGTAATACCTTATTTAGAATTCTTTAATGAATAGAAAGTATTTAGAGTAGGCTATTTATTCGAAATATAAATCTTTTTCACATTATTAATGTCTCTGTTGTCACTTTTTCCCACACAGGTTTTCTTTAAAAGGAAAAGCAAAGCTTCGGATGTCAACAACAATTGGAAAGCATTCAACGTGCTTTGTCATCTCTTTGAAAAAAAGAAAGAAAGAAAGAAAAAAAAAACAAGTCTATATATTTTGCATAACCATGTACGATTATGCATTTATTTTAAAAAACTATTTTTTTTATTTGTATTTTGTTAATGGTATTTCCTGCTGACATCGAATCAAAACAGGCATGTATCATACATTTTTAAAATGCATTTTTGTAAAATTAGGTGTTCAAATCATTTTCACCTAATTTCATAACATTTAAAAAATACATTTCTTAGACTCCGTGTGGAACTCATAAAAGTATAATGTTTTAAAAATTTGAATGGAACAAAAACAAATTAAGCGTATTCAAATTTATGATAACAATTAAATCAGTTTGACCTTAATGTTGACACAGCCAGGAACACTGATCAGGGAAAATCAAACTCCAAAGCAGTCATATGAGCCAGTTTTTTTGTAATTCCTCTATCCATTTGCATAATTTTAATTACCTTACATAAACATAAACAGATTTATTCCCGACAGAGGGTTCTGTAGCATAACGGGTGAACTAATCCAGTTTCTCCCAATGTCGCCTTTCAGGGTGCAATTGTGTTAATGAGATGTGCGTTAATTAAGGCTTACCCTCTAGAATACTCTTTGCCAGGAGACTAGGTGCCCTCGTGTAGCGCTGGTAAGCTGTACGTCTGAGAACAGAGCTGTTTTTTTGACCTTTTTTACCCTGTCAAAGAGAACGCACAGTTCTGCATAAATTCATGGGATAGATAAAAGATACTTACACTACAAAAGACACCGGTGGTTGTCATGTTTGTCATAAAGGGTGCCATTTTTAATGATATCTAGTGAATGCTAACTAGGCTACTTAAAATGCAATTCATTTATGTTGTTTGCTGAGGAGTTTAGTGATGTAGATATTTATCATTGTCAGAAAGAATAGCAACACATTCATTATGACAATTTAAAAAATTACTGTAAAGCAGTTGTTTATAGAAATATTAAAAAATTATTAAATTATTAAAATTCCAAGGGAATCAAGTGGATGTACCATTGTAGTGTATTGTACTTTTGAATACAAAGATAACCAACATAAAAGTATATAGGCTAAAAAAGTACCATGCATGCTAACCTAAGTTTTAAGGTTTAAGTTTATGTAATAGACATATTTATTTATATTATATATATATATCATATATATTTAGTAAGCTTGAACTGCAAACTTTACATTAAAATCAGTATAATTCCGACAAATATGTTAAAAAGCATAGGTTTTTATTTGCAGAACATAGGCTATAGATTAAGGTTCCAAGTCTGCAACAAGAAAGTAGACAGCTACACACGTGCTCAAGACCCTCAACAAAACAGTGTCCCTTTTTTGCAAATAACACCCTATTTAGTTTCACGGGAGCACACAGAAAGCTTTAAACCCTGCAGTCAACCAACCTCTGTGGCCTGCTGTCTCCGGAGGGCGACTTGCGCTGCCATCACTCTCTGTCTCTCTACGACCAGCAGACAGTTCGCGCACTGACAGTCACGCCAGCGACACAGGCGCTTGTGGCCCTTGAGGCGCGACACGACGCCGTGATTCCTGCAGCGAGCGCACTTCGGGCTGCGGCTGAGCCTGCGAGGCGCTGGAGCGTCATCCGTCCTCATCACCTCCCGTCCGTCAGTGTCTTCAGCCCATTCTGCTTTGCTGGAATCTAGGTGGGTCACATCTACCTGTGAGTCTCTATCCGGTTTAGTGGACATTTAAAAGCAGTTCTCATGAACCGGCGCTGCTCATCATACAGTATGCAAACCTGATATGTTCCAATGCGCAAGCAAAGAAATGCCTTAGTGGAAACTACAGGCAAGAGTTTTGAGATTATAAGCCATTCAGCTGTGCTAGTGAATCTGGCTGTTTCCTGGAAGGCGCCTCTCACCTGGCTTGCCAGTGGATATGTAGCTACTGTCGGAATGAAGCTGTGATTGACCTCATAGTTACTAAGTTTCAGCTCACCTTACCCACTTCTCAATATTTAACTTTCCTCGTTGAGAGTTATTGACAACGTCACGCGGTTAATGATGATGCAACGCAAACTCCTCCTATCTGCTCCTGTTACTCTGGGCTATTACCTTTATTAACACAAAAGACAAAAGCTTTGTAACCTGCTAACATGAATATA
>JAUMHQ010000058.1:11362402-11372799 GCA_032361165.1 Enteromius paludinosus
TGAGAATGGCTTGATTTCAGAAGGGGCAACTTATTTTTATTAAATCAAAAGAAAACTACTTGTGGATCTTTATCATTTTAGGTTGGTTGTGTGTACACACTCCCAACACACATTTCAGTCCAAACAGCTTGAAAAAGTAGCTACATGTACAACTGTATGACCCCTTTTTTTGCTATCTTTCTCTCTTTCTAGCTTCTTCTAAATATTTGCTATATTTCTATACCAGTACCAGATTGGTACTGAGATTCAAGATTCAAAAGGTGCATCACAGTTGCTAAAAAATTTTAAGATGGATAATTGTTTTCAACATCAATAAAAATAGTGTTTCTTGAGCAGTAAATCAGTGTATCATAATAAAAACTGAAGGATCATGTGATGCTGAAGACTGGGGTAATTGCTTCTGAAAATGTAATTTGAAGAAATAGAAAACACACATTACTGATAAATATCTAGCATAATTTTCTCCCATGCGCTTTATATTAAAGAAAGTAACCTTATATATGTACGTATTTATTTTGAATCACCTTTCATATCCCCTCGGCTGCATATTAATGCAGGTACAGCCAGGTCTGTAATATGATGATGCAGATAAAACCAGGACCATAAATATATACGTAAAAGACTATCCCCCAGTTTCACAGACAAGGCTTAAGCCCTAGACTATAGTGTATGTCTGACCTGTTTAACTAAAAGAAACCTGCACTGACTGGTCTTAAAAATATATCAGTGCCTTTGTTTTGTCTCAAGATGCACATCAGTAATGTTCTTTGTCTAAGGGATTTCAAAAAAAAATTGCTGCATTTACTAACTGAGCAAGGGGCTAATTCTGGCTTAGCTTAAACACTGTCTGTTAAACCGGGCTTGTAAGTGCTTTTGTGATATGATAACATCTCCAAACTGTTGTGCAAAGTCGTCACAAAAATCAAAAGAACCCCAAAAGTTGGCTATTATTAACTGGATTGGAGGAACACAAAAGCAAAGATAAGTAAATAAAATGTTCAAATTTTATATATTTATATATAAAGCATACTCCATGACTTTTTTCAAGCTACAACAGTTATTTAGTAAAGGAAAGTTATTTGTTATTTATTAAAGAGTTATTTTCGTCTTCTGTTAGATTCACATTAATAAGGTACGTTAAGTTACCAAGGCAGGTTTATTTAGGCGTTGTCACTTTAAGAAGGACTCTAGAGTCTAATACACTGATCCACATCTGTTTTTCTGTAACTGTTTACGTGTTAATGTGAGTACTAAGCAGGATTGGTATTTTACATATCTCTGTGTTTATCTGAACATTGAAATGCTGCGAAGCAGAACGCATTTCAGAACTTGAATGCTGACAGGTGTCAGCGCGTGCCGTGTACTGAGATCCATCGCGCGAGTGCAGAGCTTTTCTTTCCGCTGTATTGGACTTTTAACGTATCAATAGAGCACGTCCCGCTCTTTAATCACCATTCATCCGTGCTTTATCACTCTAATTCAAAAACTGAAGGCTGCGCGGATATATTTACCAGGCGCAACATAGACAGCATAACTAAATGTTACTGACACTTTATATTCGACAAAACGCGTGCAATAATCTACTAACTTTGACTTTAACATCAAGCAAACAAGTTCCTTAACATTCCAAACTCACATGTTTAAATACCAGTTGTAATGTTTATCAGCTGAGGTCTTCCACAAAACAATATGGTGTTTGATTGGCAAGTTCTCAATCCAAACCCTGATGATGTAAGTGGTCACATGGCTTGCACAGCACTTAAACATTATTTGATTAACCATTACTTTTAGCACAAAAATTAAGATTTAATAGACCTACATCAGTAAGGTAAGCTAACAATAGCGCTTTAAGTAAAGTCAACAAAAATAATTAAGTTAGCATGATGATGCTAGCAGTGGGAGGTGATTTCTCCCACTTTCTTAACAATTGATCTAATTCACTTTTATTAAATTATTAATGTAAGAAAACAATATGAATAGGCCATCTAGTGCAACCAGGTAGAGTCCAAGAGAGTTATTTCTTTCATAAATGAATTGAATACATCATCCCTTTGACCTAATTCTGTGACTGACTTTGAATCCATCTAGAAACAAATTTATACATGGTCTTGAATGTGTGTAAGCCATATACAATCTTGTTTTACAGAGAGGACAAGAAAATCCTCTCACGGTCACATGGGTTTCATCCTCAGGAGAGAGGCCTTTTCTGATCTTTAAATAGAGAACCACATCTGTAATGTTCTTTCATCATGAAGATGAAATATTACATGTATATATTTTTTTTTTTGATCAAGGGTATTTTCCTTTGACTAAGTGCAGATTTGCTTTCAGAAATGTATAATAAATTGTTCACAGGATTCAGAGTTTTTGAAGTTCTTGTCAAAAGTTGTGTTTTAGGAGTGCCACTGATCTCACAAGCATGAGGGAATTAGTTAAAACATTTTTTCCCCATCATTGCTTTCAAAAATACAAAAAACAATAGCAATCTTAATTTATTAATCTTCTACCTCAGACTTGCCAACTCTATTTACATTTTCTAGCTCTATTTAATATTCTTTTAAATGATAGTAACTGTTTTTCTTAAACTCTTTCTGCTCTATTGGTCAATTAATTTCATTGACTGTCAATTACAGGGTGATCTTAGCATAAACTTAACCCTCCTTTTGTGAAGAATCTTGATTAGATTAGATAAAAGGACAGAGAAGAGCTTTATTATTTACAGCACTGTTTTGCTGAGCGTTATCTACCATTCTAAATGCTCAAAGCTGTACTGGAGGATTTAAAAAAAGAAAAAACATTTTTAGACATAAATAAAAGTCCAATGCTCTGTTTGAAACAGTTGAAAATCAATTGCAACCGATTTGAACTCACACATACAGGTGCTAGGAGATATTCCACTCAACCACCTCCCAGACAAAAAGAAACTGTTAACCCATATATCTATCTCACAGCATTCCTCTACTCACCACACTACCCTTTCCTTTGCCTCTTACAATATTCACTCTGATGTGCTCAGATTCTTCTGACAGGTCTGAGCTCTGTATTTCTTTTCTACACGCTTGTGTGGTCATACAACCATTTCCCTTGCGAATTTCCTCTTGATATCTCTATTGTAACTTATATTATTTCTTATATTTTCTAGCACTGCATGCACCTCAAATAGTATGCATTTTATTAATATTCCAAAAAATCGTAGACGTCGTATATCCAGTGTGATTGAAAATCCAACGCTGATTTCTGTCTTCATGCATCACTTCATGAAACAATTTTGACTAAGAGACTGTATGACTCCCTAGGCAGTGTGATCTATTGCAGTGAATCTTTGAGTATATAATGGGTGTGACACAAAGTCAAAAGCACAGTTTAGCCAACAGCAGGTCACTGGGGTTAATTGCTTGTTAGAAACTCTGTCAGTCACTGTATTTCTCGCACCGCTCTGCTCCGCCTCTGTCTGGGAATACTTAATAGATTCCATTTGTGCCACACTATCGCCTGCAGCCGCTGGACCGTGAACCGACCAATCCGGCAAAGTCTTTTAATGTCACATGACTAAGTGGATGGTGATGATATACTATGCATCACAATTGAGTGGCCAGGAGTGTCTAATAAGCTCATCTCTTGCTCTGTGAGCCTTATTAGTAATTGAGAGACAGCTGTAATAACACTGTGTCGCCATCATTCCTCCGACTCCATTATTCTACTGGTTTCGAGAGGTTAATGTGATGCAGAGTGAGACGTGGGTGGAGGATGATAGCGCAGGTGAAAGCACGTGCAAAAAACAAGCTAAACTAAGTTTGACAGCTGCTACAAAAACATATGCATGGTTGTATGCTGCTCTAGATGCCCTCGAGGACTGGCACAGTACATGTTTATCTCAAAATATCATATTGGAACATGCAAAATGCCCATAAGAGGTTTTGTATTCTTAATGAGTGTGATGTGAAACACCTTAGCGTGCTGTGTTAATGACAAGCTCCTCCTTTATTGCCTCGTGGACAAATTAAAATCTTGCCATGTGAACACACAGGCTGAGAGCCTTAATGGGCAAACATATTTCAGAGAGTTGATGTTGATGTGTTTTCATCAGACGGTCCCTGAAGGGCCTTGACACAGAAAATTGGATTTAGAAACATTTGCTGACTGAAATGTTACCAGTTACCAGTTGGACCCCATCGCACTAACCTGGCACTTTGAGAGCCCGAGGGAATAGAGGCATAACACAATTGGCCAGGCCACCGCGTCTATGATACACATCCATAACCTTGAGTGCCTAGACTAGAAGTTTTGGATCAACAGTTTGAGAGATTAAACTAGTCCTTGTTGGTTTGAAAGCAGTGCAGATATATGTGGTTTTATAGAAAACTGTGCATTAGAATACACTGACCTTAAAATTTGTGGTAGTGTGCAAGTCGGATTCCATCAGTTTCTTGTGGTGAATCATGTGATTCATAGTCCTTCAAAGTGAATAGCGCTTTAGGAGTTGCTGGTATGGTGTCGGCAACATGAATCTGCCACTTTCTGCAGGCCTGAGCGGCTTGATGTCTCCATCAGAGTAAAAAGGTTGAACATGCTATACAAAAGTGCCCTGCAACACCTACCAGCCTGTGTGTCCTCAGAAAATGCCAGGGAAGTGGGGCAGAACAATCTGCCCACTGGCGGAGGTGCACAATTGTGTGTCTGAAGTTAAACGCCTATCAAAAGATGCACTCTCACTTCCACAAAAAACAGATTTGTTGGTCTTCAAGAGGATATTAGAAAGCCACCCAGTACTTTCTTTCCATTTTTGGAATTGAAAATCTCCTTTCCGTCTCATTAAATGGGGCTATTGTGCTGTTGCCCGCAACATCATTTCAAGTTCTTTGACATCTCATCCCCGAAAGTAATAAAAAAGCTGCCCAATAAAAGCTGGAGTTTTTGAAAGTGCTAGAGGTGCAGAACTATCAAAGTTTCTATGAGATATGACTTGATGGAAAAGTTAAGGTGATTCCTTTGAAGTGAAAAATTGGGAGGAACTGGTAATAAATGTCCCCAGGCCTATCACATCCCACGATGACAAAGTCACTGACTTGCGCCCATTGATCACAGTCAAAAGTAATCTAATGCAGGAGCCTGAAATGATGGCTTTCTTTGAGGGAAACCATCCTTCACTGTGATAGTAATTGAAGTTCCCTCTTTATTTGTTTTGTAGGGAGTGTAAGAGAGTTGTCAGTGCCAAAGACATCAGGTGTTGTATTTTCCAGCTGCTGAGAAGGTGTGGTTTTTCAGACAATGTCCATTATCTAAATATTTTTCAAAAGAAAATAAAAACTAAAAGGTCTGGTTGGGTTTTTTAAATGTTTTAAAAAGTATTCTCTAATGCCCACCAGGGATGGATTTCTTGATGATGATGAATGTAAATAAACATGTCATAGGTTGGCATCTTCAATTATTGCTATGCATCTTTTCTCATAAGAAGCTGCTGTTTTTCATGTTATGGTGCCATTCCATGCGCATAGCATGATGCAAAAAATGTTTAACATATTTAACAGTATGTTTACATAGATTCAAAAACGGTGCACAAGACTGTGTTTTGAGTGAATAGCTCCTACTATATGTCAGCCTCATAATTTGATTGAAAAATGAGACTGCAGGCCAGTTCTCAAAAAAAGTCTCAATAATGCAGTGTAATCATTCATCTACATTTTGTCTTCATCACATCATCAGAATCAGAAAAGGACCACTTTTTCTTCTCGCTCTTTTTTCCTAGACTTTTGGAAATTTCCCAACCTAAGCTGAAGTGAGGGAATGCCTCATCCATAATGAAGGTAGTATAAGTCCTCTCTCATCCTCACAGTCGGCGCTCACACACGTATGAAACGATGGCAGATGCCATTGAGAGGGGTTTCATTATGTTCAGCTGGCTACTCTTGCTGCAGTTTAAGGGCACAGGCGGAGGCTTATTCATTTTTCAGAGACTCCAAGTCAGAACACTCATTAGTGAGCTATTATAGAGCCATACCATAGAGGATGAGTCTCGTGTGGTCCTTCCGCTTTTTTCACTGCAGCATCTGCGGCTGCATTATGCTCTTGCTCTCTCCTTCACTCTGATTCCACTGCAGCACTTCTTCTTGCAGATCCATTAATGAGTGCCAGCAGGGCAGATGGTGAGGGCAGCTAACAGACTGAGTTGGGGGTGATAATGGTTACTGGTTGGTTTGATGGATTCCTGCTTGGGATTGAAGAGTTTTTGATGCTAGAATGAAAATGTTATTCTGAAATTATGACCTAATTCTCACTAACATTATATAATGAGTCTGTCCAAATACTTCATTTTAAAACAATTCAGTTGATCGTTCACCCAACAATGAATGACCCTCATGTCATTCCATACCAATAACAGTTTGGTTAATCAATCCCAAATTAAGATATTTCTAATGGAACCTGTCCCTCAATTAACCAATCTCTTACGGATTTGGAACAGCACGAGTGTGAGTAATGACGACAGAGTTTTCATTTTGAAGTAAACTATTCTTTAATGCAAAGTTGTGACTGGAATAAATTTGTCATTTCTAATGATGTTGTCATCACTGGCCTATGGAATTTTTCCAAGCTGCACACCTCACCCATAATGAAAAAGATATTTGCAGAACAAACATTTATCGTATGAGTTGCTTTGATAACGGATGCAAAGTGCTAAAATAAACTTTATTTACATGCAAATGAAAACATATACAGGAAAGATATGGATGTCTCTGTTTATTATTATATTTTTCGTTTTCTTTTGATTTCAGAATAGAATGAACACTTATGGAAGCTATTCATTGATTTTAAATGCCTAAAGCACCTGTATTAAATTAACCGGGCAGACATCTGATGTTTATTACGTTTGACAAGAATATCAAGTTATTCTGTAAGTCTGTTTGAGTTTAATGATTTTTTGTCTTGAACTGTTTTTTTTTTGCTGTATTCCGGTCTACTCATTTTTCAAACCAAATCATTTTAGATTTTTCCATGATACGATTTATTTCCTGCCTGTCATTCATCATAGATTTATTGTAGAATGTCTGAATAAATAATTCCTTCATTATATAACGTTCTCACTTTAATACACTTTCCCCTGAGAGACTGAACTTCATTTCAGGTTTTATTTGTTTGTTTTTCACAAATGGAAATGCCACGTCCTGTTTGTTTTCTTCAGGCATGAAATCATATTTCCAAAACTTTCTTTGCGAAAACTGAAAAAAGTTAACCTTTTATAGCCATACCAGAGGGGAATGGTGGCGCTTGTAGCCTGTAACACAAAGCAAATCACTGTCACACAAGTGCTGCTGGAGGTAGGCCAGCTTCTATTTGTGGAAAGACATTTGTGTTTGTGTGTGTGATTGGCATAAATGTCTGAGGGCAGATAAATGTCACATGTTATGACATTCAGCGACATATTTTATGTGCCTAGCAAGCCAAAGTGAGGCCAGAAGTTCCTCTTATTTGCCTGTTTTACCATCCAGTGCATTTGTTTGGCTACATCTGAGAGGCCCGAATTCTTCAATGTCATAGTGAGACATTTAAAAAAAAATATTTTTTGAGATATTCAGTAATTTTATTTAATATTTAAATTAAGCCAAATAATTTTAAAGTCTATTAACATCAACATGTTTGCGTGTGTCAACACATGCTCTTACAGTATATTTACGAATTTTTCATTTTATTTATTTATTTATTTTTATATATTTGTATTGTAAGTAAATGTTTTACATCATTATAGCACAAAATGAATCAGAAAACTTCAAAATAACATAATAAATGTGCAAACAATAATATAACCGAAAGATTCTAAGTTGCCTTACAATATATTTTAAATCATCTAATATGACGCAGGTCTGATCAAATATGTTTTTGAACTGTGTTCTTTAAACACACTCTCAAGGATTCCTGGCAACGTTAACGCACATTATCAGATTATAGACTACTAAGTGATATGGTTTGTTCTAATATGAAGGTCAATATATACGTTCTGAAAAACCCTGTAACCTTTAACACATAACAGTATCCGATAACCATTTAGCTTATAATACAGAGACTCAAAAAGGCATTTATTTTTCACACAAAGTCAATAAAAGGCCAAATTCTAACTGATGACTGAAGCATATCAGGACCATATAAAGGCTATTAGGACACATTGAAATGGTTCTTCACTATACACTCCTAAACAGAGTCATGTTCACACAGGTCTTTTCCATGCAATAAGAGTTGATAGTGATCACGTGCTCAAGCTCAAAAAGGATGAAAAACATTATTAAAGCAGCATAAAATTTGTCCATATCGTCAGCGGCGATAGCCTTCTGGGAAGTGAGTCGACATTCAGCGCTGTTGTGCTTCGGGCATCGCGAGTTCGAGTCCCAGCTCGCAGACCTTTCCCAATCCCATCCTCCTATCTCCCTACCGCTTAACTTCCAGTTAATTGTGATCTATCCTATCTAACATCTGTTTGACAAAACTAACCTGACAAAATTATGACAATGACAATCAAACAATTAATTGGATCCATTAATTGTGTTTGTGTGCGCATATGTGTTTATGTATACATAATAAATGTGCACATACACACACATGTATTATGTAAAAAAAGGAATATTTTGGAATTGATTAATTGTATGAAAGCACTACTTATTAGACAGTACTTACAGTACCTTTATTATGTCATATGGAAAGAATCTTTTTTTTTTACTGTTCCATAGAAAAAAGCATGCAGATAATTATACAATTTTTAAATATTTTTTTTTATTAACAAATTCTGTTTTGTCTCATTTTGTCCATCCTTATGTTGTTTTTGTATTTGTGTTCTAAAGATATTTCTATGTTTCTATAAGATATGTTTTTTCTTTTGTGAATGGAGTAAGTAAGTGGAGCTGGTCACACAATGATCAAAGAAGCTGTGTGCAAATCTTTCAGTCTGTAAAACCAATAAAATACCATGTAGAATCTAGACAAAACACAGCAGGGGGAAGCTGTGCATGTCCTTTCTCCAGGAATCGATTATCTCCAACTGCCTAACGTTTCCTACACCTAAAGGCTGAACTGTCACAACACTGCATGCAAGTCTATAGTGAATTTTACTATGTATTTCCTATATGCCTTTATGCTGCGTCAAAACAAGATCAATTCAACTAGATTCACAATTTAACCATTTTAATCAAATAAATACAGTCATGTTGAAATTCTCTGGAAGCTGTAAATCCTTGGTGTAATCATATTGGCCATCAAAATTTGGACCGCCAACCAAATGCCGGTTAGACCAGACTAATAAATCTTCATTGAACAGAGGACCTGGCCCCAGTCATCGAGCTGATTTGAATTTGGCCCGGCACAAAAAGTTGCCCATGGCTGTTTACCTCTCCTCCCACACACACACACACACACACACACACTGATAACCCACCAAATACACACAGCGACTGTTTACTGGAGCCTGGCCAAACACATACTGTATGTCACATTTGTTTTCATTTGCCGTGACACAGACAGTCTAGGCAGTCTCTCTCCCTGACTTTTTTAATCTATCAAACCTGTTATAGAGCGATTTAAGCCACCGCATGAGTTTGACCTATTGATTACGACCTTCCATAACAGGAAAATGACACATTTCTCATTCATCTTGGTATTGCTGTTTCACTGTTAATAACAGCTTTCACCATGGAGATATCTATTGTGTTGCACTGTGATTTACTGAACTTTCTTTGCTTTTAGTCTTTGTATAAACTTACACTAAAAGAGGAACAGAGCAGTGACTGGTGAAAACATTTATTAATTATTTAAAAAATAAAAATAAAATTGAACTTGTAACCTGTAACCTCATGCCAGCCAATCTTTGAATTTATGGGAATTTTCTCTTTTATATTTGTTTTGGTCAGTTTTCACTCTTATTGTTTTTTAGGCATGTTTAATGCAAGTTTTAATTCATTTGTATTTTGTTTTAGCACTGTCAAATGATTATTCGCCATTAATTGAATCCAAAATAAACGTTTTTGTTTAGATACAGTAATATCTGTGTGTGAGTGTGTGTGTTCATATAAATACAAAGAAAAATATGTTATGTTTATTAGTTCTGTCAATCTATTAATCAGGATTACTGATTAATAGTTTGCATCCAAAATAAAAGTTTTTACATATATATGTGTGTGTGTGTGTGTGTGTGTGTGTGTGTGGACTGTGTATGTTTATTATGCATATATAAATACACAAACATGCATGTATATAATTAACATGTGTGTGTGTGTATATATATATATATATATATACATACAGTATACACACATTATTTTTGTATATTGAATATATATGTAAATATTAGGGCCGGGACTCGATTAAAAAAATTTATCTAATTAATTAGAGGCTTTGTAATTAATTAATCGAAATTAATC
>JAUMHQ010000058.1:11375928-11390221 GCA_032361165.1 Enteromius paludinosus
GTTGTGTAGGGCAAACCTGCATGATCGGGCAGTTTTGGCGATATGGTCTTTGAATGTGAGGCGGTCATCGAGGATAATTCCAAGATTTCTTGCAGAAGTTGATGGGGTTATTGTTAAAGAATCCAGATGGATTTACAGGTTTAACCAAAGATTACATAATAAATATTATACATATTATACATATAACTAATAAACAAAAGTACTTTTATTTAATTTAGGAATATACTATTAATTTAGCATATACTTTTTATATGGTTAGATCAAACCTAATTAAAATTTTTATCTTTTTTATTAATGAATAAAATATCTGTGAAATGTAGGATAACTGTCATTCTAAACTAAAGTGGTTTGTGGTCTGAGATTGATGTTGAAACTGTCAAGATGTCAAAACTTTGTTAGCTAACTTTGTATTTCCCTGCTTTGATGGCCTCTAATCTGTCAAAAAATTGTTTAACTGGCACAGTTTGACAAGATTAGAAATTCAATAGTCTATTTGAAAGATTTCAAAGCCAGATCTGTTTTCTCCCAATTAATGTTCACAGTTCAACTCTTGCATCAAGCGTGGGTCAAAGCATGTTTCAGCATTGGTTTGTTTTGGTGAACTGAATATTGCAGCCCATGAGGTTCAAAGCTGCCGTTGAGTTTTACAGCCAGAGTGCTCAGTTTCACCCAGGATTCAGTGGCCAACTATGAGAATATGATTTTGTAAAATAATGCTTGCAAGATTGCAATCAATGCGGGATTGTGCTTAAGAAAATTTTTGCATTTATTATTTTACTTTAGATTTCAATTACTTACAGTAAAGGTCATATTTAAAAAATTAATTGAGCTGGAAATTACCAATTCAGAGCTACACTAAACCCTCCAGTTTTATTCCTATCATTTGAAGGCTTTACAGCTGTATTTGTTCATGTATCATTCACCTGCAATATATTTAATATCTTATGAAAACATGGTGAAAACTATTTTTGTTCATGTATCGTTCACCTGCAATATATTTAACATTTTATGAAAACATGGTGAAAACTATTTTAAAAACATGGTGAAAACAACAGATTCCTCTCTTGTTTGTGCTCATTGTGATTCAGCTCACTCTGAATTATTTTATTATTATTTATTTACTTATTTATGTTCTGGCTTTTATATAGTATAATTCATGGAGTAATAACAAGGAACAAAAAATACCCTCTGTAAAATCCTCTAATAACTCTAATATATCGATAATCTTATAGTATTAGTTAATGAAATATAACTTGAAATTACAGTTATTTTTATAATAATGTGTTCTGTATTGACAAATTAGATGCTGTTATGTGAGTGGGGACTAGTTCACTGGTTGTTTATGTTTAGTGTCAGTATGCTCGCAGGCTCAGGTGTGGATGGTTGTAATCAAGCCCATCAACACCAGGCATGAGTATAAACCCCGCTGTTGTAAAGTTATGCTTTGCAAAGTAAAGCTCCTGCAACGATTCATCTTTGTTGTGTGATTCCCTTCATGCCTCCACGGACACTGTTAAATAATGATACAGACGAGAGCACAACAATAAAATACAGCTTGTGAATCATTTTCAAACGGGCAATATCCAATGTTCAGATTTCTGTTCTGGAAATGGATGCATACTTTATTAGATAATGCCTTATTTTTATGATTAAACATTAAATATAAGCAAAAATAATACTCCTTTTTTACTGTGATTAATCAGCTGGGGAAAATAGGGTGATTCCAACACAGTCTCACGACCAGTTTGCACATATTTTACGAGGTGGCCAATTCATAAGAAAATTGGTACGATTTACCTAAGCCTCAGTGACAGGTAGGTTTAGAAGCGGGGTTAGGCGTAGGTCATTCATACGAGTTCATATGAACTGGCAACTTGTAAAATATTTATGATTTAGCAAAAATCATATGAATTTGTGCAAGTGAAGTTGTATTATTTGATCTCATGAATGCGCGTAAAAAACAGGGGTGGGGAACGTTGATCCTGGAGGGCCACTCTTCTACAGAGTTTAGCTCCAACCCTGAAAAACCCTGGAGAAAAAAAATACCTAACTGCATCCTGAAGACCTTGATTAGCTGGTTCAGGGACACTGGCCCTCCAGAATTAATGTTAATTAAAAACCAAAACTCGTAGTATTGATACGCAAAAAACTGACTATGCCATGTTTATGCGATGTGTTGGATTAGGGTTGTAGGGTAGAGGCATATTATATGTACACAAAAAAAATCGAATTATATGTGTGCGAAAACTACATGCATGTCAAACATGTGCATGTCATATGTACGCTAAAGTCAATATTTGTATATTAATACCATGAGTTTTATGAGTTTTTTATGTTTTGTATGAATTAGCCACTTTGCAAAATATTATAAACAACCTGGTCTCATGGCATTAACGTACCTGGGTGCACTTTTTAGCAAGACACGAAATACTTACCAGCAAGTACATATCACTGCAGTTTCCAAAAGAAATGAACACTAGAGGCAGCAAAACTCTGATACCTTTTCACACAGATTTACAGAGTTTTGATTAATACAGCATAAATTTTGCCCAATTACTTGAAGAATATCGTGTTATGACTTCAAAACAATATTAATATGCAGGAATATTTTAAAATGCTTTTGAATGTTAGCATCACACATATCCAGCTTCATATTAGGTTTACACAGAGGCTAGGTTTATTTAATAGCTCACAAAGTATGGAGATGTACTTGAGATTGCGAGAAACACCAGTTTAAATCCTGTATAACTAACGCTAGTTTTGCATTCGGTAACACTATCGGGTAGGTTGGATTTGGTGTTTCCGACATGATGGAGCATTAACTTTTAGAAAAGGTCCACGGATAGCGACAGACCGCCACAATATATCAACTTAATAAAAATTTACCAGGGTTCACGGGATTGAACCTGTGTTTTAGCACTCAGTGGACATTTCTCTTTGAAACTGTGGTGAAAGTGCAGTCAGGTGTTGCACAAAAAGTGCAAAAGGGTAAAAAAAATGTGAGACCAGATTGGTTAAAATTAAGAAAATGTTTTCAGTTAAATTTAGGGACATCCCCAAAACACAATACAAGCCGTAATTCAAAATACAGGTAAAATAAACTGTAAAATTTCTGTACATTGTGCTGTATTTCTAACTGTGTGACTAGTAATCGGTCACTTCCAGCTCATTGCTGCTGCTTTTTTCATTAATCCACAGTAATCTATGTGCTCTCTGTTGGTCCTTCCTTGTTGCTTTTCTCAGCACTTGTTCGCAGCTCTCCTTTTTTAGAGCAGAATGGCACAGTCATCTATGATCTGAGGGCTGATGGGGAAGAACTGTATCCCGGTGCAGCGTGTCAGATGAGTTATTGATGACATCTCTCCGGTTGCAAGATGAGCGAACCTCAGAGGTCCTCTTCATTCATCCATTACTGTCAACCCACCCCATCATCTGTCCTTTTTCTATCCCTCTTTTCTTTTGAGGTATACCTCTTGATTGCACTTTCGCCGGTCAAAGGTACAAAGGGTCCGGCCCCCTCCCTCAGCCCCTGAGCTGAAATCCCCCATAGAAAAATGCTCTATACTAAGCTATGTGGATGAGTATGACTTGTCAAATGACTGACAGTGAGAGAGTCTCAAAGGAAAATGGATCATATCTGAAGCCTGACTCTTTGACAGCTCTTTTGGTCAGTGGGCTTCATGAACTTTAAATAGTTGTCAAAACTGTTGTGAGAAAATATCAATGTTTGGTTGCTGTTTATGAGTTATGTTTGAGCAGAATATTTAAAAAGTAATACAAACCTGACCTGTTATATGAGTTTTCTGCACTGCAAAAATCAATATTTTTGTCTTGATTTTATCTAAATATCCTTATACAACAAAATATATTTTATATTATATTATGGAAGTTTATTGTCTCACTTTTTATATTAAAGCTTTTTATATTGAGTTACATTTTGAATACATTTTTTTGCCACTTTTCTTATGTTTTGAATTATGACAATTCTTTCTCAACTCATTCATTTCTATGACTTTTTTCCCAAATAAAATAATATTTTCTGTCCTTTTTTTATATTACTTATTTTAATGTCCTATTATTTTATTCACTTTTGCATGTTTTCATGTTTTAGATATTAAGAATTATATTTTGAATAATATCTGAAACATATTGAATTACCCTTATATCTTACTGAACAATATATACAGAAAAAAATAATTAATTAATAAATTAAATTAATTAATATTAATATTTTTTGTACTCTTTTAACTTTTTTCTTTAAACATAAATATGACACATTATTTAAAACTAGAAAAAAAATCCAATTTGAAAAGAAAAACATAATTTTTTAAATGTTTGCTCAGAAAAAGTCTAAATACTTTAAGCTATTTTTGCGTCATTTTGTGTATATAATATATTTGTGTTTACTGTGTATATTTAATATTGATATACACACACACACACAAAAAAATCTATATTAAATCTAAATCTAAAAATAGACATGTAAATATTTTCTAAATACAGTGTGTGTCTTTATATATGCACATAATAAATATACACAGTAAGCACACATATATTTGTGTTCACAAAAACAATCCAATTATTTTGAATGTGATTAATTGCAATGAATCGTTGCCCACTTTTTTACCAGACAAAAAAATGAATCATAATTTGCTGTTTAGGCTCTCTTACTCAGAAGACTTCTAAAGCCAAAAGATTCATTGTAGATTGTTCATAAGCAAATAGAATTACAGTAGTATGACCCAGAGCAAAACTTAATTTAATCTCAGCATATACCTAGTGTTTCAACTGCATTTCTGATTATTTCTTTTCTCTGTTTCTCTCTTTCCCCATTAGTATTAAAGTGGCTTGCCCTCTTAATGCTACAGGAAGAGTCTTATTCAGTCCGCTATTTCCATAATGCCGGTTAAACAGTCTCCAGTGGCGGCCCCTGACCTCTAAACTCCAGCGGTGCTCACCTGTTTGAGAGTCTCCATTCAGAAGCCTCCACCTGACCTTGCACACAGCAATGCATATTTATGGATAAGAGAAGGTAAGATGCTAAAGCGCATGTAAGAAATAAGTGCTCAGCATGTTTGTGTGGAGAGAATTTTTAGGCACCTTTAGAAACACTTTAGAGCACATTTTTTGGTTTACATTGGTAGTCTACAGTATATTATGATTTCAGTGGGAGTGGAGGCACTCAATTATTTCAAAGCTGTTTTTGTTTTGGAGTAAAAGAACAGAAACTCTTTGGCAAACAAACTGTGATCATAACAGTCATGCATGTAGAACATTTAGACAGTGAAAATATTATGCGAAATCATTATATGAAATGATACACTGTAAATTATCAATTTTAAAAGAATCCTTGAGAGCATGTTGAGTCTAATTCAGTATATTTTCCCAGACTTCTAATAATCTTTGCCCTGGGTATAAAAGCTCTGCATTAAAAATGTAAAGAAAATAAATTTTTCTTGGATGTGGAACAAAGGGTCAACCTGTCCTTGAGCCTGTTGGCCTCTAGCTCGTAATATCTATTTTTTTTTGTTGTTGTTTCATCTGTGATCTGAGTCTGATCTTTATCTAATATGATCAAATTTGCAAATCAAATGCTTAATACTCCTACACTATACAAAATAAGTAAGTAAAATAAACCAAGTAACCTTATAAGTATCTAAATCTTTGTATAGCAGTGATTTGTATGTTAGTTTAAGTCATCTTATGTTAAAAATGCTCTTAATTAAAAATGTATTACTAATATAGGCCTATTATTTGTGAATTGTTCTAAACACCCCAAATTATTATTATTAATTATTATTATTTTGTTGTAAAATATCTCTGAAAATAATAAACACACTCGGATAAGAGTAAAATATGTAATATTATGGGATATTTTAACTGAAAAATGTAACTTTGTACTAAAACTATAATTGTTGTACAGTAATTGTTGTGTTTCAATTTTGCTATAAACCCTTTAATAGGCTGTTAAATGTCAGTTCTATTGTGACAACATGCCCCACAATTTTCCCCTTGGCAGTAACAACAGAAAAATTTAATATCTTTGTTTGTCTTTTTATGGTACTGTCAGTCTTTAGATTATTAGTAGACTGTCTACTAAACATCGTTATTTTGATTGGTCCACAACAAAATACTGACTTATGATAAGTATATGTCAACGTATTCTACTAACCCTGAACCTACCCTAACAGTCTACTCTGAGAGTTAGTACACATGTAGTTGACACAATAATTTGTTGACATGTAGTTTGCATGTAGTTACAATATAGTTAGTAGAATGTCTAGTGGACTATCAAAATAAAGTGTTACCATATTCACTTTTGCAAAACGTGTGGCAACTAGTCATGGCCTCAGTGTAAACAACACTCTTGTGCAGCATGAATAAAAGCATTCTTGATGCTCACACTCCAACAAGTGTTGCAGGGCCTTCCGTGTGGGGAATATTCTGATTGAAGAGCTCCTTCACTCCAGATCTTCGTCGTCATGACAGCGCTGTCCCACTCCAATTGGATTATTCCCCTCTGTGCCCAGCGAGTGGAATGAGTGCGGGTATGCCTTACCACTGATTGGCGCTTCGCTGTGCGTGTGTGTGGGCATGCGTGTCATGGTTTTAAGTCCACCTGAGCCTCTCCTCTTGTAGTGTCTGTCTGAATTGGAGGGTTCATTCTGTCTGCGCCATCTCATTCTGAACAATGCATTGCACAACACTGATGCGCAATCTCTGAAGGCATAAAAGCGTTTATTTGTTTTCTGCCTTGCTTCATCTCTCCTGTCTCCCTCTCTCTGACTCTTGGCAGAGTCTGTGTGTTTACCATATGCATGAAGGATTGGCCACGCATCTAAAGAGGAAGAGGGAAGATAAACAAAGTCTTTGGGTTCTCAGCCTCTGGAGAAGCGAGAAACAAAAGCCCACCACCATCATCCAAAAACACCAGCAAATGAATTAAGGATTTCATACTTCCGAAATGTTCCATTGAATAATTATCGGGAGGTGTGGGCAACCTTTTCAAATTGTCAACAGCAGACAGACAGTTTTTATGTTTAGACAAGACAAAGGTAGGGTGACCGTTGAGTGTGCCTGCACTGTCAACAAGCTTACTGCAGCATCAGGGGGGACGTCCAGCAATGTGCCAACTGGGAGAATGGTGTGTTGGGTCATCCATACAGACACTTCCAATATGCAAATAGTGGATACATGTCAGTAGGCTACTTGTTAGTTGGAATTACAGCTATTGAGCTACAGCAGTGAGTATATAGAGAGGGCATTTCAGGAAGAGTAAAACATTTTTGGTATTTGTAAGAATAAATTAATTACTGGCAAATATCACTTGGGCAAAATGCTGATCTATTTATCAGTAGCATGGTGCTGCAGGAAATCACAGACGTTTGTGGACCAATTGCAAGATATTGTTTTTTGCCTACCTGGTCTCATGGCATAAATGTACTTTGGTGCACTTTTTACCGAGACACAAAAATATGTACCAACATGTACTTATAATAAATAGGTTACTTTCGTATCCCGGGTTCCCTGAGACAAGGGAATGAGTATTGCGCCTGCTAAGACGCTATGGGAAAAAACTGTTTTTCCTCCAAACTTAAGCCTTTTTTTATCATGCAGTGAAACTGCATGGCCATTGGTTGTGCAGTGGTAACTTTTTAAACCAATCGGCTGGGCGCTGTGCCGCACCAACCAATGACTGTGGCTCCTGCCGAAGCTCGCCTGAGGGGGCGGGGCCTTCTATATATAGAGAGGTCGTAGCGCCGCAGGACTTCAGGTTACTTTGACTGAAGCGACAGGCACTTACAGTGCGGCATGGAATGCAGTACTCATTTCTGTGTCTCAGGGAACCTGGGTTACGAATGTAACCTATTCGTTCCCTGTCGACACTTCACTCGTTCTGCATCTGCTAAGACGCTATGGGAACGATCCAATCACTTTGCGCTGTATGTGAAGAATGATTTGATGTATGACAGCAAGCCTGGGCGGAAGCGTGTGAGCCTGTGCTCATGGTTTGAGCGAGTTGAAAGGGCTTTTTTACTCCTATGGGGCAGTCCTGGCCCAGACAAGAGTAAGCTAGCAAAATAGTGTCCGGTATCTCTATCTCAAGAGACCGGTATCTCTTTGGAGTGGACGCCGAAGCAGATAGACAGCTGGTCAGACCGTGTAAAGGCGGCCGACCACTCAATGTAGGCTCTTAATGACCTGACGGGGCAGAGACGGTTAAAGTCATGACTCTCGTTTGGGGGTATCGCCGAAAGACATACCACCTGTGCTCTGAGTGGAGTGCAGAGCACCTTCGGTATATAACCGAGCCTTGGTTTCAGGATAACCTTTGAATCATTGGACCCAAATTCCAAGCAGGCAGGGCTCCGAGACACAGCTTGCAAATTGCCTATTCGGCGACCAGGAGGACTTTGTGACCTTCTGCCCTATTTCGGCTGATAACTTTGGGAATCAGCGTGATCGGGGGAAAGGATAGAGGGGGAGGCACGGCCAGTTCTGGGCCAGCGTGTCCATTTCCCTCGTAAAATAAGCTGAGCAGCGAGTGTTGCTGTCTGAAGCGAAAAATCCACTTCTGCCTTGCCGAACGTCTTCCAGATTAAGAGGGTAGTTCAAGGGTGAAGAGTCAATTCCTGTAGATGGACTGCTTCCTGCGACAGCATGTCCGCGCCCTGGTTTAGTTTGCCACCACAGTCATACTGTCTGAATGAACCAGGACGTGACTGTCCCTCAGTTGCGGTAGGAAAACTTGGGTCCCTGCCTCTTCAGGAATGGGAAAAAGTCTTCCAGTAGACCTCGACTTCTAGTGGCTCTGCTTTGGCTGCTGGAGTTTAGGCGGTGTGAGTCAGTGAAACATTAAGGACAGTGTTCCTTTTTAATTGACCTAAAGATCAAAAACCACTCACATAGAGGGGTACTGATGATCTGAAGTCTGCAGATCAAAGCACAATATTGCTCACTGGTTCCACCAGTGTCTGCCCAATCTCTGGTGATGTCGGTTGCGGTCGCAGATTCTCCGGAGGTTCCGCTGGTGGCTGCACAACCTCCAGGCCCATTAGTTCAGACCATTGAATCCTTACCTTGCTCTGCCACTAACACGGATGTCAGTGAACGCTCCTTCCAATCACCCAGTCCAAAACTAATCTCTCTGTGTTACCTTTTCCATTCCGGTTGAAGGCTGCCCTGGAGGGCGTTTCTGCCATCAGTTCTACCCAGGAGATGGTCTCTGTCGTCTTTTCCATCTTGGAGGGCGTCTCTAGCACCTGTTCCGCCCTGGAGGGCTTCACCATCAGTTGCTCTGCCCTGGAGGGCATAATTGTCACCTGTTCCGCCCTGGAGGATGTCACTGCCTCCTGTTCCGCCCTGGTGGGCATCCCTGTCACCAGGTCAATCCAGCTTCTCCCTGGAGATCTTCCCATTTGCAGGCTCCACCCTGGTTTCCCAAAGAACTCCAAGCATGTACTGGCAGGTTTCCCAATCTATAAATCGCAAGTCTTGATCTGCAACTGCTATCAATTCTGAGCGTTTTTTCCCATGTTTGTTTTTTCCGTGTTTGACTTTGGACTGTTTATCTGCTTATTGTTTGATTGCCGCCTGCCCTGATCCTGTGCCCATGTACCTTGACCTTGATTTTGCTCTGTTTGTTGTTGTTTGACCATGCCTGCTGACCACGAATAAATGCTGCATATGGATCTTTGTTCTTCAGTGTTTTTGTATGGATGCAATGAGTGAATAATTTGATGACTCATTCACTTTCTTTCCTGAAACATCTGTATTTTTGAATGAATCATTTCTATTAGAGAGTCATTTGTTTCGTTTATGAATGAATTCTTATTTTTTGTGAACAAATCAAGTCAAGGACTCAGAGACTCACTCATATAGACAGCCATTAGTTTTTTTTTCTAGACAGTAAGATGAATGAATTTAAATTATTGGCTTAATAGTGTAACCGAAACACAATTGCAGAAACAATAGGTGTGGACTAATGCACAGACTGCTGCTCTGTGAGCTGTGCTGAACCACATCTTAACATTTTCAATTACAGCAGATCATGGATCCGACATAAAGCCCATCATCTTTAAGCTGTTTCTTGTAATCCTTTTTCCATGCTTTCCCGGTAGATTTTTTCTTTGTTTCACCTTCTCATCCTGCCCTTGGCTCCTGTTCTAATCTTCTTTGTTTGTATGCTATGCTCCCTCTACCCCATGAAAAGACCATTCTATCCACAAAGCAGAAACCATGTTTGCTTGATGAAATCTACTTAAATTTACCCAGAAACCTTGCTTTCTTCATAACCGCAGGTAGTTCTAATCCTCCTAATTCTTTCCTTTTTCTATCTCTGCATTTCATGTGATTTTTGCCAACAATAACTTGTTCTTGAGGGGTGAGTGAGAGCATGGGAAAACTATGCTGATCTCTTGTGTAGTATGGAATATGAAAGCTAAGTTTTATTGTACAGGTGGATGTTATTTGCCTAGTTGCGATCCATTTCAGTTCCTAACTTTTGCTATGTCAGAATCTGAACTATATGAGAGTATCATTTTTCATCTGCCAACAGCAGCTTGATGGTTTTATCCAAGTTCCCAGGAGAGATTTCTCAGTAATTTCCTCCTCTCCATGTCATGTCTTTCCTATTAAGAAAGACTCAATTACTTTTACAAATAGAGTGAAGATGATCTTCTTTGGCAAAGCACTAGAAACATCTACTTTTAAATGTCTGTCAGGAAGTAAATGAGGATGAAGAGAGAAATTATGCGTTTACGAGTAAGATACATGTGTGCTCATACATTTCTAAAATATGACCTGGAACTAAACACTTCAAATCTCATTTCTGCTGCTAAACATGAAGCCATTTTACAGGGCAAATTTGCAAGTACTATTGTTTCTGCTAATTAAAGCTAATGGGAGATATTAGTGTGCGTTAGAAAAATCTTTCTGTATACAGTTGTACTGAATCTTAAATGCCTTTCTCAGTCTCTAGAGTTTCTTGGGATTGAAATGATTATGAATAAGTAATTATTTGTTTTACCACAGCCCATTACCATTTCCCAGCCTTTTGATGTTAAATTTCCATTTGTTCAGCAAAAATGTCTATGCACTTGAAACTAGCTGAAATAATACAGTTGTTTATGAGTGCCTGTTTTTGGCATTCTTTTCCTTTTGGTATGTATTGACCTGGCATTATTAGCAGTTTTATGCACCGTTTCAAGTGTGATCCTCCTGACACCAGTCTTTTTTAAATAGTTTAGACCACAGGAAAACTCAATATCTGTCTTATTTTACAGTAAAAATATCCCTTAAACCAGATATATTTGAGAAACTAGCAAAACTGTATGATATATAAACTATTTTCAAAGAATGTGTCTTTAGTAAGTGTATTTTGTCTTTTTCAGACTTGTTCAGGCAGCTTGTGTGCATGTTTTATTCATTAACCTGACAAAATGTATTTTTTTGCATGCAAAGAAGACAAAGGTACTGATTAAGAATAGGATTTTGCTCTGTGTACTTGCACAGAAGCTGTGGAGAGATCTGCTATTGTGATGTCTTGTTTGGATTTGGTAACAAGCTGAATGAGGACAACTGTACAAATCTGAATTGCAGGGCATTAATTAATTACTTAAGAAATGTTGCAAATGTCAAGATAATGTTAATTTTAGCTCAAATGAGAAGAAAAACATTCCCATAATCAGAATGTAGTGTAGTGGTCAGATTTTTTTATTTTGAAAGGTCTAAAAATAAACATACACAGGATATTCCCATGTATACGCAGAATTAGTGATGTTTACAAATTTTTATCTCAAAGGATTTCACTATTTGGCAGGCTGTCGTGGGCCTGCATTTAGAGCAAATCAAAGGTTAGGATTATGGACTGGATGATAAATCCACACGTGGAAAGTTCATCCAGTGATCAGCATGGTGGCATTTATCTCCAAGCAGAATTGGACGTGAAACCACACAACTCTATGTATATAACCTGTGTCAGCATTCTGTGTGTATTCATTCACATAGCACACGCAGTGCACTGCTTTATTATCAGACACGCACACCTAAACCATTGAAAACAATTCCTCGCTGTCAGTATATCCTCTCCATTCCCTCCCCAAGTTCTGCTCTTCTGCACTTTGCTGGGCTTTTTGTTGATAATTCCTGTGCAGGCTATAATTTCAGCTCTGCAGGACTACTGTTTTCCTCTCACCGTTATGAGACGCACCGCTATCATACTAGTGCTTGGTTGTTTTCCCAATGAAATCTGAAGCCTGCCCATCCTTGCGTCACACTAAGTCATAATTAAATGTCAAATCTGAAAGCTTAGGGATTTTTTATAGAGAACAATGTGAGGATATAATATGCTGAGAGGATTAAGAAGTTTCTTTACATTATATAGTCACATAATGCTTTGCCAGCTGTTAGATCAACCTCTACTGTATGAATTTGCACTTTCCTCCTTCAGAGAGAGAGAAAGAGAATCACAGAGAGAAATGTAGGCTTTATCTGTTAAATCAGATTTATTTTGTTGTGCGGCCAATGACACGATTACGACACTGACAGATTAATGAGAGGCCATCCAACATTTGGAGGAAGAGGAAAAGGATATCCTTTTTCGGCAGCCAGTCGTTAGTCACCTGGTATCTAATCTACTAAATTGTTTGCTATTTTGGTATTATTAACTGATTTTAAGTGCATCACCATTCCTTCATTTATCAAGCAATGAATGAAAAATAGAGGAAGGCAGGAGATATTCAGGTCATGTTCCTGTCATGGGCTTACAAGTTTACAGCAGTTCATCACTTTTTTGGTAATTGATTGATTTATCACAAAGCTGAATTTTTTAGCAGCTGTTACAGTTTTAAATGTAATATTATCATTCGGAAAATGGTGAAAATGTTTACTTTTATTAGACATTTTTCCAAACTCATTTTCATTTTATTTTATAGGCTATATAATATATTGTGTTTTCATTAAAATCTAAAGGCTATATCAAGTGTAAATGGTGAAATGGAATGGAGGCTGATCCAGTAACAATGAGTATATGTTAAAAATAGTGTAGCGAGGATGAAGGGAGAGGGTCAAGGAAGGTGGGCGAAATGAAGTATCAGGAGAGAAACACACATTCACGTTGTTTTTCTGTGCAAACAGTATTCTGTATGTATGCAGTGGAGCATAGGTGTTCAGTGGAGCATGAGTAGTAAAATAAATCATTTTGCTATGATGTGGCATTTATTTGTAGATAAGTCTGATGGTTGTCGCCCATGACAGAAAGGTAATCAGCTACTTGGTGATACAAAGAGACAGGACTGAAGCTCCCTGGGATATATCCTGGAGGATTTAAGAAATAAATCTCATGTAAAAATCCAAAGTAAATAAATTCTTGTGGCTAGCATCAATAAATACTTACAGGCCCCTCCTCAAATCCATGGTTACGGTCTCATTTTATTTCCTAGAATGTAATACAGTACTGCAGCGATGATATATTTTTTTGTAGGCTGACCCAGAAGTTAACATTTCCTTTGGTTCCCCTTGATAATAATTTTATTGTGTTGTGGCTTATTTCTATTATGTTGTGATATTTTCATTGTGTTGTGGCTTGTTTCTCATTTCCGGGTTTTGGCCCACAAAACTACAGCATGTCACCCCTGCAGTACTCTGTACGCTAGTACATGTACAGGGAAAAACTTTTGAGATGACACTGAAAAAAAAAGATTATTACAGTTTTTTTTACACCATGACACGTGCATCGTAAATCAATAGCGCATGCTGTTTCCAGGCACTGAAGCTAGCCATGTTGTCACAGCAGGAGACACTAAAGCTTAGTTTACTATCGATTACTGATATGTTACACTGCATATGACTGTCCAAGGAAGGTGAAGGAGAGCAATCGCTCACAGCACGGATGCAAACTCACACTGGAGAATATTTCATCACAGTTCACCGCTGACCTCACTGAGCTGTTAATACTGTGAGATACTGGCTTGCCAGCATTTAGACATAAGCACAAACTCAGTAAGGTCTGTTTAGGATTTGTTTCAATGGATATTTAACATGGACTGAAATAAATGTTTTAAAACTGGTATTGTACACTGTAAAAAAATATCCAGTATTATCTTAAAAAACTGTCATTGTTTAGTAAATAGCATAGAGTGATAGTATTTCAAGTATTACAAGATGGGTTTTTAGTGTACTACTATATATATATAGTGTGTGTATGTGTGTGTGTGTATATATATATTAGGGGTGGGCATAGATTAATTTTTTTAATCTAGATTAATCTAGATTAATCTATATTAAAATGGCT
>JAUMHQ010000058.1:11487139-11504360 GCA_032361165.1 Enteromius paludinosus
TTTCTCCCACCCCCCACGAAAAAAAAATCGTGATACGAACCGAATCGTGGGTTTGGTGTATCGTTACAGCCCTAATAGTGTTCTAACTTTGTAGTAACCAAAGAAGCCTGAAAATAATGTACTGTATCATGATTTCCAAAAATATATTTATCAGCACTGAACTTTTTGAAATGATTTCTGACAGATCATGTGACTCTAAAGACTAGACTAAAGGCTTCAGAAAATTCAGCTTTAACATCACAAATAAATATTGTTATTTTTACTGCAACACTATATTTCTACTATATAGTATAACACTATTAAGCATTAAAACCTAAACCTTTTAATAGTATTGTATGTGCAGATGATATTGACATCATATTAGAAATTTCATTTTGTATGAAAATTTGTCATTTTGTTGGGTATTTCAAAGTTTGGAACACTATATGGACCAATCAGCATCCCGGAATATGCCTTTTAGCATTAGTTGATCATTTATTTATCTCTGTTGCTTTCATTCACAGGTCGACAGACGTGTCCACCAGAGAAGTTTGACTGTGGTGGCTCGACGAGCAAATGCGTGTCATTGTCATGGCGCTGCGATGGAGAACAGGACTGTGAAAATGGAGCAGACGAGGAGCAGTGTGCTGCAGGTGAGTCCAGGGAGGAAAGAGAAAGAAAGAGGAAATCGCTAAAAATAGGTCCTGTCTGGATAATGCACAGTCAGGCTTTAGTGCAGTGTGTGTGTCTGAACTTAATGGAGTGGAGGTAGTGGTGTGTGTATGTGGAAAGCACATGAAACACACTGATGTTTGATGTTACCGTAGCTGATGGTGCTTTTATCATGTCCTCCTGATGCGTAGGATAGACTAGATATTACAGAAATCTCTGGATCTTAGGAAATGGGCCGGTTTCTGTGTTCAGACCTCCAACAGTTAGTTCTTGCATTGATGGATTGTCACAGTGGGTGAGTATGAGAACGTGTGTTATGACTATAAATAAAATAGAAATTCTGCTTACACGCACACTTTCTCGCACTCCTTTCCTTTGCTCTCTCACACACAATAATCCGGCTGCCAAATACAGGTATTTCAATTTGCTTTTAGATTATAAACCAGTATCGATTTTACTTAGCTCTTTAAAATGCAACCTATACAAGCATTGATTCTCCACCTGCCTCTTTTATGGAAAGATTATGTGTTATACATTTGGCCTTTTAAAGCCCATCAGGATCTTTATCATTATAACAAACTACTGATGTACTGCTGAAGGGCTCATGGATAAAAGCACGATAAAAGCTCTCAGAGCAGCTGAGAATTTGCTAAATAGTTTCTGTATTGCGGAGTATGTCACATGTTGATTATTATTAATAGAATAGTGTCTGTATTGCTGTTTTTGCTATTTTTTTTCACGTCTCTGATTTGATTTGTGTGTCTGTATATAATGCATGTGTGTGGCAACAGTACACTAATACAATACATAATATCAACTGTAACTAAGAATCAATATTTCCTTCAAAATTTGGGATCAGTAGATTTTATTTTATAAGATTTTATATGTTCAATTAATTACAACTTATAGTAAAGACATTTATAATCTTACAAAAAATTTTATAAATCAGCATATTAGAATGATTTCAGAAAGATCTTCTTTAGACTGGAATAATGGTAGCTTTGCCATTACTTTTCAAAATGATAAAAATAAATAAATGTAATATTTCACAATATAACTGTCTTACTCTGTATTTGATCAAATAAATGCATCCTTGGTGAGCATTAGACTTTTTTTTCCAAAGCGTAACAAATATCAGCGCCCCAAACATTTGAACATTTAAATGTGCTTCTGAATAATGGTTGAAATAAGTTTAATATTTAGGCCCATAGTAGGACTGTCGTAATGTGTAAATGATGAATAAACCTTGTCCGAGCAAGACTTTGTAATGACCAGTTTATTTATAAATGAATTTCAGGATTTGCTCATAAAATGAAGTCATTTGAAATTTTTATATGAAAGAATTGAATTATCAGCAAAGGCACCCAGAACACAATGAAGCAGTTTCAATTTGATGCTTTTAGTGTGGCACATTTAAAGGTGTTGAACGTTTAAATAACATTAGTTTTTATGAATGCAAATCAATCAATTCATTCCATAGTTTCAATTTCTTGTTTCAATTATTATTATTATTATTATTATTAAAAAAAAAAATATTTTCGTGAAGATTTATGCATCTAAAATGAGTTAGACATCAGACATCATCTCTTTAGGTTGGTGTTTGCATTGTCAATTAAAATGTAAAAATTATATGTGCCTATCTTTACATTTCAAAACTTAAATATATGAGCTCATGCCCTAGAGGATGTAAAGATATTATTGTGTTTCTGTGTTGACCGTTATCTACAAAATACATGTTTCACAATTGAATTGCCCTGTTGTGTTCACAATATGTAATTATCTCACCTGTTATCCAGCCTAGACACATGTGATTTTTATATCTCCAAACGCAGCTGAGTGAAATCTCTTGTCCTTGTGTCACAACGGGCTTACGCTCTTTTATACTTAATCATGAAATAATGAAATACAGGACACGTCTTTCAACTCTACCTCGATCTTTTATGGTTTCCATTTTCGGACTATTAGCACTATGATTAGCACCGTGACAGCGTTTGTTTATCTCTGTGGATTTATAGCAGTGATTTGCTTGTTGCACAGTCCCGCGCTGAACTGTAAAATAAGAGCATTAACATCACTGTAATATTTCACCATGCTACTGATTGTAATTGATTTCCTGCTTGATGTCTGGTCCTGAGACTTCTATTTTTTTATCCTAGAACAACCTGCAGGACTGCTCCTTTTGATTTATAATTGAAGATGTTAAGGCATGGTCTATGAATATATATTACTCTTAATGCTGTACAGCCCATAACTTTTGAAGAATCATGTTTCACGGAAAATTACATTTCGAATCCTTTTCACATCAGTCACCTCCGCATGAACCAGAAGCTCATCAGTCAGGTGTGTCTCAGGGGATAGAACAGGGAAGATTGTAGTGCTTTTTGGATGTTGCTCATTTATTATGAAAAGTGATTATCCAAAACATTGGCAGTTTTGCATCTTTAAGATTCTATATTTGATTGATTGTAAATGAATTATCGATATGTTTTTTGGTTCTTCCTTTACTTTTGAGCCATTGGTTTTTAATAATGAATAATTAATCTCACTATAACGATGTTTAATGGTGACAAGCAACAAACATTAATATGTAATACAATGTGCTTAAGTTCACTTCACAACAACAACAACAGAAAATCAGTAAAAATAAAGTCAGCAAGCAGCAAAACATTAGCGGCATCATTTATTAATGGTGTTTGACTGTTCTTCACAATTCTTAGTACCTTGTAGCCTGGATAAAAGTTAATAGTCTTAATACATAGAGCATTATGCATAATGTTTTAGTGCTTCCATTTGTTGAATGGGACAGCAGTGCACTTTTAGTGAACACACATACATCTAAAACCTGCTGCACCCACAAAGCCTTTTGCAGTGTACTAAAGGTTGGAAGATTTACATAAAACATAACTTGGGAAGTCACAGACATGAATAATATACTGTACCTCCTAACATCACATTCCTATTTTTGTAGAAGAAAGGTGCTATTTGCCCTCAAACTCAGCTGTGTCCTTTTGCTCTCTGTTCTCTCTCTACCTTAATCTCCAGATACACTGCGAAGGAGGCTTTTAAGTATAAATTATTATTGGTTACCTGCTTTAAAAATGCACAATCAAAGTGCCCTTTGCTTTTGTGGAAGCCCTGTGAAGAAAGTTTAAAGGTTTTAATTTCAGATACTGCGTTTCGACAGAGGAACCCCTGCTGAGGCAGAGCGGTGGCGTTTAGCTCATTATGAGGGAGGAGTTTCATGATGAGAGGGGGAAAAGCATTGAAGCCTCAAATGTGTGAAGTTAAATTGCTGGTTGCATATATTCTTAATAATTAATGTGCATGTTTTTGTTTATAAGGTGCCGTTCCAAATAAACACAAACATGTACTTTTTTAATTAAAAAAAAAGTATTTACTTTATTTACAGCTAATATATATATAAATATTTATTTATTTATTTATTTATTTATTTATTTATTTATTTATAAAATATTTAATTAAATATTTAAAATGTTTAATAAAACATTTTCCAAATCACCCACAGTTAAACAGTTTTTCAAATCTGTTCAGCCGCTCTTCGCATCTGGCAATAGCACTTCAGTTCAATATTTCAGTTTCTTTGAATGTTTGTTTTTGTCGTTTAAAAAAATGCTACACTCTATTTGAAATTGTGCATGACACATGCACTCTAAAAAAGTTTCATCCATATCCAGTGTCTGCTCTATTTTTTGGCATTACGTTATGACCAATAACAAATATTTTTAAACTTTTAAACAAAGCTGAGCTGTGTTTGCAATGTGTGCAATGGGAAAATCTGGTGTCAAAATACGCATCAATTAATTCGAGTCATGTCCCTCAGTTGATTTGCTAGCACTGAACCAGGGCAAGAAAAGCAGATATCTCACAAGCTTTCAGTTTCCAAAAGTGCCACTAAATGTTCCTTTTGGTCACAGTAAAGGGTCACAGGATGTGATTGTCATTCTCGTAGACAGAACAAGATTAAGCTCTCAAGCAGAAGAGTAACAACCGTATTTATGTGCAGTGTGTATATGGCTATTAAAAATTTATGACATCCAGTCACTTTGTCACTGCAAATGTGTAAACACGTCTTTAAGCAATATCTATGCTTTTTGTAAGAATAAAGATCATTTTTATTGGTGCATCTCAGCTCCTTTTATACTTATTAAATGCTGGAGTGTTTATGTTTTATGCTGTAATATGTGTGGATTTTAATTATCACAGTTAGATCTTTGTCACACTGTGGGTGATATTGCCCTTGGGATCTATGACTCTCTCTCTTTATTCTCTCATTGTACATCCATAGAGATTAATGTACCGCACAGACACCCACTTGATTAGCAGACCCTAATTAGGAGAAATACTAAAACATGCTAAAGCGATAAAGAAAAAAAGAGATGAAACTCTAGAGCATATAAACCAACCATTATGAGAATTTTGCATATTTCTTCAAACTAATCAATGGTCTCTTAATTTAACAAGACATTTCTAATTTTACTCAATAATTAAATTCTGCATTCTCTTCATGTAGCATATTAAAATGCCATATTGAAAGCGTAGCTATTGAACTTATCCTTATTTATGCATTTCCTTAATTTCTATTTCCATCCAGAGAATTATATTTCCTGAAGCTTCGAACGACGTGAAATACTAATGCTAAATTTACACCTGGCATGCGCTTGACTCGATATCTCTGCAGGCTCTTTTATTGCTTGGAGAAGAGGTTGGGGTCGAACACTTCCCATCTCCAGAAAGAGATAAACTTTAGAACTTGATGCAGAAATAGATTTCTATTCCCTCTCCTCTTCTTTTATCCAATCCACACACCTCTTCTTTGGCTTTTTTTCGCTTCTTACTCTTTTCACCAGGGTCCTCATTATTTGTTTGCTCAACATTATATCCACATGAAACTTTTAGGACTTTTCATCATGAGTTCATGATAGTTGTGTTGGAAATTTAGTAAATTGAATCTCCTGTGCTGTGTGTATGACTGTTACTTTGGGTATATGGGTATATGTTTTGAGAGCTTTGCGAGCTGTCATAAAAACGGCAACTTTTTAAAATATATTTGAATAGAAAAGTTATTTTAAATTTCCCAGTATTACACTTCTAACTGTGTCTTTCCAATCCCTAACTTTTGAACAGCAGTGTACACCGGTAATATGACACATACATTCAATATTTATAACTGAATTGCTGAAATCCAACATAAATGTAAAGTTGCGTTTGCGGTTCATTCAGAGTCAGAGGAAGGGCACAGGTGCTGTTAGCACCGAGACGTGATCGTGTTTGCTTTGACAGGTACTTTGAGCTCATTCTCATGTAGCTAGTTTGGCCACACACCAGAGCTTTTTCAATCAATTAAGAGTGAATGGAAATTGCAGTCAAGCACTGAGGCATGTAATGTCGATCATTGCCTTGAGATGACTGAGATCAGATAAGAGAAGCGAGGGAGGCTGGTGACACTCAGTAGATTCTAATGTGGGAGGATTTGAAGTGTACTGATACAGAGAAAAATATTGAAATGGGAGGATGAAACCAGGAAAGATGGAAAAGAGAAACCCGTCAACCAGTCTGTTAGTTAGTGGTGAAAGAGGTTATGTGTGGGAGTATGTACAATATGCACGGTGGTTTGAGTTTATGTGAGTATTTTTGCTCTGCTTTGTAAGACTACAAGCAAGTAGTTTTCTCTGTGCCCCATTTCTTATGTAAGACATTTGGTAACAGTTGTCTGTCTGTCTATCTGTTAGGAAAGATAGAACAGCATTTATTCAAATTAACTTTGTTACAATGAAAATATGTGTATTTCTATCTATCTATATATATATATATGTGTGTGTGTGTGTGTGTGTGTGTGTGTGTATATAATACACCCTAATGTATATTTGTGTGTACTAATGTATATCATTTTTTAGATGTATAATTTAATATATTGATAAATAAATTTGAAATGTTAAATAATTTATCTCAGAAACTTGCTGCTGTGAATTTCGAGTATGCCTTGTCTATTAAGAATGTCGTTTTAGGCAGCTCACTAGGATTTTGGGACATCTGTTCTTTCCATTTCCAGGCTTTAGCGCTTCTCTGGGTGCTGTGAAAATTCTCATCACTGAAAAGCACAACCTATCACCACCTACAACACTCTGCCTCTGCTCTACCACAGAGGAGGGCCGTAATAATGAAGTATTACAATATCTGCTGAAGCATTTCCTCAAAGGAGAGTGAGAAGGGGCTAGATGCTACCCAAGAATATCTATTAATCTGATTATATCGGTATCTGCAGGATTATTACTGACAGCTAAATGTGATTACGGCAAATATCAAATCTGTTTTCATGCATCCATGTAAAATTTTAATTACAGCACTGGCAGAAATTGTAAGCCGCACTGTGTTTTAGATATTTATCCGTGTGATGTTGTTCTTGGTGTTCATTTATCTCCTTGGTGACACTGAAGCTAATGAATTTTGAGATGTGCTGTCTGATATGCGCTTGTCCCCTGATTGAAGCAAACAGGAACTGAACATGGTTCCCAGTGAAATTAATGAATCATTTGCTTTTTGATAATGCCAGAATGAATGTTTGGTTCATTTCATATCAACGAAATCTGATGTGTTTTATTCTGTTCTGGATTATTTTGTGTGCGCAGGCTGTGCCGTCTATACAGGGAAGCTTTTGCCCTTTTGGTCTTCATGTGGGTGGGAATATTGGCTGTACTCAGCACACAGTTGCATAGGATGAGGTGTTTGCACCCGTGTAATGCCAAGCGTTATGCTCAACCTCTTCTATCCCCTGACAATAGCCTGATATTTCTCTTTCATCTGCACTGCCATTTGCTAATCCACCCAGAGGTAATGCCCCCCCTACCCCTGGTCAACATATAGCTGCACTTCAGCAGGTGTGAAAATGTCTTTCCTTTCACCGTAAACAGCTGAAGGCTTGGTGCAGGGAGTTTTGTCCAGAGAGCTCTGCTCTAAATGAATTTGTTGCACAGAGGGGTCAATCATTTTCCGAACTGTATTATAGAGATTGAGACCGTTTCAACTGCTTTCTTGGTCATTTCTGCCCTTTAAAAAGAAACTTGCCGTTGTTAACTTATGAAGCGCTTTATGATTTTCTTGGGTTATTTGACCAATAAAACTTTCTTTTTTTTGGTATAAACCGATTTATTGTATATAGGTCAATTTCTCAAACTAGTAGATGCATTTTAGGTTAAATTAAATTAAAGTCTTATGAAATCAAAACAGTAGTTTTTGTTGGCTTTTAGTTGATTGGTCACACTTTATATTAGGTGTCCTTAACTACTTTGTTCTTACATCAAAAAATAAGTACAATGTATTTATTGTGTTCCTTGTACAACACTTTTCCTGATATTGAGGTGGGATTCTGGTAAGGTTAGGGACAGGTTTGGTGGAATGTGTAGGTCTAAGGGTGGGTTAAGGAGTAAGGCAGGGGTGGGGACCGTTGACCCTGGAGGGCCACTGTCCCTGCAGAGTTTAGCTCCAACCCTGAAGAACCTTGGGAAAAAATACCTAACTGCACCCTGAAGACCTTGATTAGCTTGTTCGGGTTTGTTTATTTAGGGTTGGAGCAAAACTCTGCAGGGACACCGGCCTTCCAGGATCAACATTCCCAGTGTAAGGGATGGGTCAGCATATGTAATTATAAACGTAAATACAGAAATAATTACAGATGTAATTACATACAGGCATTTTCAAAATATAAGTACGAAGTAAATACATGTATGTAAACAATAAGTGCATTATACAAAATTATTAATTTAAATGGAAGTACAATGTTAGTCTCACGTAGCCAGACCTTCAGACTGACGGCTGAAGGTCTGGAGTTCATAGCCGCTTTCTTTGGTGAAAGCCCGCCCATAATGCCGTTTGACCGACATGTCAAACAACTAATCACAGTTCATTTAGTTCACCGACACGTTTCGGGGAGTGGAAATGTCCCCACAACAACAGAACGGCGTGCAACAAATCAATCAGCATAAAAAATCCCAATGAGATGCTCGCGGTAAACATCTGTTTGAAGCATATCTCTCCACTTTTTAACACCCAAAAGCAATTCTGGAGAACCGAACACAATACTGAATCGGACAGCTACGATGTCAGCGTCTGTTGTTTCATCTTTGTCAGCAAACGCAGATGGTATTCCCTTCTCAGTTAGGTACTGTAACTTCACTTGATCTTCCATAATAGATAGGAGGGGGACGCACAACTAGTAAAATTGGATCGCATACTTTTGAGAATCCAACGTTTAACGGATCTTAATAAATGCTTATTGTCACTCATGTAAATATGTAGTTTTTTTCCGCAATCACACGTCTGCGCTTTGTTTCCCGGTGGACCGAAAATAAACGCGACACTCGCTTCCCACGGAAATCCGGTAGAATTCAACCAATCATTTGATGACTTTGACACTGCTGAAGTGTTTCCAGTTAAGTGTACCATATGCATCCTTCCGTGGGTGTGACATCTGAGGCTGAGACTAGTACATAGTAGTTAAGGCCACCTAAAAGTGGGAACAGTAGATTTATATCCCCTATATACTCCTGATTTCACTTTTATTACGTGATGTGCTTTTTTTTTGGCAGATGTAAAATTTACATCAAGCAAATAATGAGAATAATGCTGTTTACATTTATTATGCAGATCATTCGTTTACACAATTGTAGGCCTATTACCATAAATACATGTTAAACACTTCACTCCCACTATTAAATACCCAAGGCACTTTACTTCTGTTTTTTGAAAACAATTTATTAATTCTTCTTTTTCTTTAAAAGATGTTTAGTTTTAATAGGAGAGTTAATGTAAATGGACTCATATTGCACTGTACTGGTTTTTGTTGTATCATCTCCCTCCCATGTCTCTCCCACTTATATCATCTGCAAACTAGTGCGGTTGATGGCTGTGGCATAATCAATGCTCATTGGCTGTTTAAAAAAGAGACAGTAACCTCAGTGTATCCAGTGGAAATTTTCTGCTTTGATGCATCAAAAACTTCATTTACACTGTGATTTCAGAGTGTTAATGAAACACTAGCTCACTGCCAGTGTTCTATTACTGGTTTATTTTCCTCGCACAAGAATAGTCATATACCAGAGTTGCCAAACAAAATGTCTTATTCTCGTAACTGACTAATGAAACCGCATTGAGGCTTACAGAATTACCGGCCTGAACTAATTCCCTGTCCTCTTCAATTTCTCTTTCTTGCTAGAATATCCTCTTTTCCCAATGCTGTGCCTGCAGGCGCTGTTGTCAGCACTGGGAAAAGCTTCATGAGGGGGGATCTCATCCAAAGCACAGCAGTCTTTAGCTGCCTCAGTATGTTTGTGGCACCTCGTCCCCTCAGCTCAGTGCATCATGGTTACAGTCTTTCTCCCCGGAGGAGGCTAGACTTTCTCTGTGATACAGGATACTATAATATTATGGGCTGATGGAGGACAGTGGTGAATGCACCATTAACTCTGTGCTGACTTAGTGCCTCGGGCCATTGAGCCTCAGCGCTAAAGCTGCCCCCGGTGGCTTGTTCTCACAGATGTGGGGTGGGCATTCAAATTGAAATATCTTTGGTGGAAGTATTGTTAAAAGTGTTATAAAGTTAATAAAGTTAATAAAGTTTTTTATTTTTAAAGCGTTTCATTTAATTTGTAGAGTTCAGAAAACATATCGCGCGATGATTATTATCATGCAGCCCTATCCAAAATACTTTGGATTCTTTTTGCGACCAATTTTTCCATGTCGGGGCCTTTCTCCCGTCCCGCGCTTATTTCGCCATGCGCACACAGAGATTGCATCCATGAAGCAGGTGAAGCAATGTGCCCTTTGTAGTTTTTAAAGAGCCCTTAATTTGGAGGTAATTAATTTATATTAGAAAAAATATAGATCCGTGAATAGAAAGTTTAGAAATATAGAAATTTTAAATCAGACACACACTATTTTTTTTATTTTGCACTGCATCGTGACTGCCGATGTGACTATCACGCATGCGTACATCGCGCTGACGATGCTGAACGATGTATCGTGCAGCCCTGGTCCACACATTTGCACACACATTAACTGAATGAATGATTCAAGGCAAGTTACTTTTTTGTTACCGAATTAATCCATTTTCTTTCTTTTTTTTTTTTTTTTTTTTTTTAAGGAAATGGTTGATTTGAATGATTCATTGTTTTGAACAAACTGGTTGAATGAATGATTCTGTGACTCACTCATAAAGTCATCCACTTGTCTCCACCTACTGGTGCGTTTTTGTAATTAATTGCAAAAGTTGCTTAAAAATCATGAAATGTTTTGGGAAAGTTGAAATACTGCCGTGTGATTGCGGCCTTTCTGTTCTTGTGTTGACTGAAAGAGTACATGGAATATTTGACAGGAACTAACTCTTGTATAAGACATGATATGAGTACATAAAGTATGCTATATCTTTAATTATACAACGTCGTGTATTCAGTGTAGTCTTTCAATTAACACAAGGACAGAAAAAGCAGCATGTTTTTATTTCGCGTTCAGTTCTTCTATATATTTTCAGCTCTCTGTTGTTTACTTCAAGGTCACATAGATCTTGTTAATGTAAAGCCCTATCTACTACCTGTCTGTTATTGGTCCGGGGAATGAGTATTGGACGTTGGTCAGTGGAATTCAATTGACCACTTTCAAAACCCATTCACTGTCGTGCCTGACCTCTAAACTAGATAGCATCAAAATCCGCACAGCAGAGATATATCAGCAGCCTTTGAATGACGAAGTCAATCTGGCTCAGCAGCGTGTGTTCGCTACACTTTTATGCTTTTGTAACATTGGATGGATTTCCACCTTTCCCAATCTAAACTGTTTGTAAAGAACCAGATCGATCTGTTTGTCTGTTTGTTTCATTACTGACATTTCTGCCGATTGTTTGGTCTGAAGATATTAGTGAAAAAAATTCCTGTCTTCTTCAATGTACCACTTAGCAAGCACTGCTAATCACTCTTAAGTACATATTTAGTTTGTGTGTGAATTTATTTTATACATCCAATTCACACCTTCTGCAAGTGTATAGAGCTGAATGATTTGATTTCCATTCCAGCTGGAATGTGACCATCATTCTGAGCTCGCTAGTGTATGATAAAGCTGTCCATGTTTGTTCAGTTCCTCTCTGAGAGGATGTTGTTTTAAGCTGCTGTCTACATCACAGACCGAGGACCTTTTCATTTTCACTTCTGCCATTTTTGTCCCGCAAGAGAAGAGAAGGGTCAACCAATCCAATCTCCCCCTGCTTGGAGCAAACACAACCTTCCTTCCCATACGCTGTACACACACAAAAGGATCCAATCATGTTACTTTCTTTTAACAACATGCTACGTTTGTTGGGTGCCTTGACCTTGAGTGTGGAGAAATGTAGTAGATAGATAATATCTACATATTTCAGCCCACTGTCAAATTGGTCAGAAGATCATTCCAGAAGAGGTTGTTCAACCCTTTCCCCTCAGCTATTCGACCTTGTTGATTAGTTTTGTTGTTTTTTGGGTTTTTTTAGATCCTTGTTGGCTAATCAGCTTTGCAAAAACACAATTAGCATCACACTGTATCCCATTGAGCATTATTGTAATTGGCTTAAAAAGCAACCAGCGTAGGTGGCAGAAATATGAAATACAAATCAGCTAAAGTGCAGTGAACAACAAGAATGACCTTTTCTGTGAGCAGCACAAATAACATTGATTTCGAGTCCGGCAATACAATTTTGATAATGTCACCATTTTGGTAAAAGTGTTTTATGAGCCCCAGCTGCTCTTTACAAATAGTTTGCATATTTACAGGTTTATTGACGCAAAGTCACAAAAAGTCAGGATCGATTTCTTTCATATTCCATCCGCTTAAATGCGTTTATACCCGATCACATGCTCGTAAGCCATTTCAAATCCTTTTACAGAACTAGCCTCCGTGAATGTAATACTCAGTCGCCTTGCAGCTCCTCGGGACGGTTATTCTGGTGGGGTGGGTGACCCCATTAAAGAATGGACAGGCGTTTACTACAGCACAGTTAAGCCCATTTAGTGTCTGCCGCCAGTGTGGGGCTGAAGTGTAAACCTCAGGTCATCTGCAGCACAGTTGAATCAGTGAGGTCACAGAGCTCACATCAGCACAGAATAGCTCGGAGCTCATGCTACATTTGCCATAAATTTTCAGTGAGAAGAAGTGTGATTCAGTCACTTTACTGTAATGGTGTCTCATAGGGTTGGTGATGTGAAATTGTTAAACCGAAACCAGATAGTTTGTTCTACATCTCTCTTTTTTCCTTCACTGATTTAATACATTTATATTATTTAGTTGGCAGATCCTTTTATCCAAAGCCACATAGTTGTGGAATACAACAAGCAATTTATCATGGGATGGCACTAAACACCCGAAGTCTACAATATACAAGGTTCCCGTCATTGTTTAAAATAGTAAAAAGCAAGAACAGGAGGATAATAAAAACAGCAAAAGTGAATGCATCAAGTTTTTTCATAATAGAAGTTTTAAAAAGATCATTAAAGAATTATCAATTATCACTTAAAAAAAAAAAAAATATATATATATATATATATATATAAAATATATATATAAACTACTTAAAAAGGACTTTTTGAAGAGAATTTGATATGGATATTTTTTACAAATAGCCAAATCATTATTTTTTATATATTCAGAAGTATGACATCAGGGTTTACGGGGTCCATATTTAATAAACAGGGCAAATTAGCGTTAAAACGCAATTTCATGAAAGTGCCGTTGAGAGGGAGAAATTATGTGGGTAATTTACTAACAATGCACACATTAAAGGGCACAGACACAGCCAGATCATTTCCATAATGACCAGCACAATCTACCAAGAGCAGCGCAAATTACCATCTGCTTTAAGACATGGTTTTTTCGGGTGTTAAATAATGGCGAAGATACCAGTAATGCATTGTGTGATTCATTTTAAAACTCTCCTCCCATAAATTTTAAGAGAAATTCCTACAAATGCATATTCAATAAGGTCAGGTGCAAAAATAATTTTCCCCATGGCCTTTTCAGCGCTAATACTGTGCATCTTTAGTAAATTCTGACTATTATAGCGCCGAAAGACGTTAGTAAGCAGTTAGTAAATCTGACCCTATAAATGTATTTGAGGCTCTGTAAGATTCTGAGTTACAAAAGGACACTCTTCTTTTTTTCTCCAGACGCCAAGGCTTGCCCTGCTAAAGAGTTCCAATGCCGTAACCGCCTGTGCGTGGCTCCCACGTTCGTCTGCGACGGGGACGATGACTGCGGCGACGGCAGCGATGAGGAGAAGTGCACAGCAGCCACCGCCAGCACCTGCGGCCCGCACGAGTTTCGCTGTAACGACTCAGAGTGTATTCCAGCGCCGTGGAGCTGCGACGGAGACCCTGACTGCAAAGACAAGTCAGATGAATCTCTAGAGCGCTGCAGCCGCCGGACAGAGCCTCAAAAGCCCCACTGCCCAGCGGGGGAGTTCCGCTGCAGGAGTGGAGAGTGTATTCACCTCAACTGGAAATGCGACGGAGACGTAGACTGCAAGGACAAGTCCGATGAGGCCAACTGTCGTAAGTGGACAAGGCTAAATATTTGTAGGGTACTGATCCCAGTTATCATTCTCAAGCACGCAAGGTATTTACATTTGAGAGGCTTCTGTGTAGTGTTTTAATTGATTCATTTAGTTAATTAAATGAATTAATAATCAGTTTTATCACTTGGCTGCATTACATGCTCTTCTTAATGCTGTATGCATGCTGTTCTTGTCATTATTTTCATTCTAAATTACTGTCACGATCTAGTAAAGCAGTGAAACACATGGTTGTTCATTTAGAATCAGTCCTCCTAATTCTGTTAACATAATGTCAACATACATTCATTTGGTTTTGTTGATCTGTAGTCATACAAGGTCAGCGTATCGATTTTGTGTACAATGAGAACATAATAAAACACAAAATAGAAGAAAAAGTATGCTTTGTATACAAAATATACTTTGATGCAGTATCAAAAATGCACATAAAATTTGATTTCAATCTGTTACAGTGTCTATAATTAGAGCTAATTTTAACGTTAATTTAATATAATTTATTATTAAAAACATTATCTACTGTTTTGAACATACGCACTTTATATTGATTTTACAACAGTCGTTTTCGAAAAACTTAAATGTATTTAATGAATGTATTTTTCAGCGAATATTGGTGTATAAACGTAATTTGAATAATTATTTTGCATGTAATTTAAAACCCCTTAGCATTCCAGTGCCCCTTCTGATGTATAAATCCCATTCAAAAAGAGACCTTAGGAGTGTATTTTTTAATAATAGATTTATATACAGTACAATAGAGTTAGTAAACATGAATGTTTATGAACTTTACATTTTAAGGATTTGTTTCTCCATGAAGCATAAGAAAAAATTGTGTGTTTGTTTGAGCACATGAAATCCTGAAAACACAAAACCTGCAGCAGAATGCTCTTTGTTTGCTTGTGCGTTGTTAATGCAGAGCGTTTGCACACATGTGTACAGTTTGTTCTAGCATGTGTGTGTTTATTGAGATAATGATGTTCTTTTTCCATGGGTTTATGACATGTAAATCTTCACCAACTTCAGTGGTAGCGGCATGATAATGCGCTTGAGTCTTGGTGGTTGCTAGGCAACAAGTGTGTTTCGAGGTATGGCAGAGTGCCCTTGAGTAAGCGCTCTGTGAGTGTTGACTTACTGTAGGGTTCTTGCAGGGGATTGTGCAATGTCCTCAAAATACTTGTATCTGTTCAAATCATATTTTGGTCATTTTCCATTATATATATTTTATTAGACTAGAAATAAGACCCTATATATACAGGGCCAGATTTACTAACAGCTTGTGTCGGTGCAAACCGACATTAAAATAGTAGGCTGCTGTCAGGATTTTATTATGTGCTTTGTCATTTTTATTAGTTTATTAGTGTTTTTACATTTAAAATTTCAATTAAATTCATTTTCAGTTCTTTAATTCAGCTTAAATGTACATTATGTACAAGTTTGCTGAACAACCTTTTTAGTAGTATTAGTTGTAGTTAGTTGTAATGATAACAGCATGGACTATTCTTACCGCTACAGCAATGGCAATATGATTAAACACATCAATGTTTAATAAATCATAACTTTTATGAATAATAACAAACTATGTTTCCACTAGGGCTGCACGATTCGGGGAAAGTGTCACATTGCGATTATTAAGGTCAAAATTGCGATTGCGATACGATAAGCAAGTTGCTTGTTTTGAAGGAAAATGCACACACAGATTACTAATGATGCTGAAATCTGTATTTCTCAACTGAGATACAGTATACAGTGCAATCTAGCAACAACTAATTAAAACTAAATTGTAAAAAAAAAATTAAATAACAGTAACATCTTTACATTACTGAATTAAACTACATTAAATTAACTTTAAAATAAAATGTAAAAGACACACATTTTTATATTTAAGCAGGATGTAACATATACTTAGTATATTTCTTTTGGTATCTCTTGTCCAGTGTACGAATCGTTTTCTCAAATCCCTCTTTGCTAATAGTGCATTCACACCTGAGGCGACTTGTGTGACTATATCTCGCTATTCGCGCGTAGTTGAACGCTTGAAAATTTCGAGTTTCGAGTTTAACGCGTGAATCGCGATGCAGGATGTCTTATTGCATCTTTGCATTAACTTAACATGTAAATCACTCGCGCTTAACACGTCTGGTGTGAACGCAAGAATCAATGTCTTGTTACGTCCACGAATGCATTTGTTTATTTAAATATAATTGCAACATTTGCTGTAATGTAATCGCATAGGATGACATCACGATTGCGATATGATTAATCGTGCTGCACTAGTTTCCACCAAGTAACAGTTCAAAAGCCAAACTGGAGGTGATATTATAGATACAGTTCATGCATTCATTTAGAATTTAACTTATATTACATACAGATTTGCCTTTTAAGGCAGGTTATTTATTTTTACTGAAAAACAGGGCAAAAAATATAGGTCAAACGTATTTTTAAGCAGTGTATAGAGGCGAGAGAGCTGGCGTAAGATAAATTGAAGTGCTCTAGTGAAATTGATCAAGGTGAATGTTCTCCCTCTGCAGCTTCTCTAAAGTACACCGTATGAAAGATTAAAGGGATTTTAAAAGATGAATGTGAAAAATTAAAACCTTTCTTTGCCGAACAGCATATTTTTCTTTCTTCAGTGTGTTCCCGTATGCCCCAGAGTAAGTGACTGATTGTTTTTAATGTTCAGAGCTTTTTCTTCTGAGGAAACTCTCTTGCAAATAAGCTATTACCTAGAGATCTGCTGTTTCAGAGATAAAGCTCACACACAAAGGTGCAATGGGTGATTATTATGAAAATGTGATGGTGAGTGCTTTAGTATGCATGTTTTTAACGGCTTCCTTAGTCCTTTACTTCAAAGTGACTTATATTTAAAGGTGCCATAGAATGGAAAACTGAATTGACCTTGGCATGGTTGAATAATAAAAGTTCAGTACATGGACATAACATACTGTGAGTCTCAAACACCATCGTTTCCTA
>JAUMHQ010000058.1:11519458-11531046 GCA_032361165.1 Enteromius paludinosus
TTTTTAAGCCTTTTGAATTACAGGGACACTGAAAATGTCCTCATAAAACACCTTCATATTGTAATACCTATGTCATATCCATGTCATTATACACATTTGTGTCCCACATAAACCACATAAACATGCATGCACCACACACACAGTGAATAGTTTTTATCATTATTTAACCACAGAACAGTTGAATTCTGTATGTCTCTGTGTTAATGTATGGTGCAGATGCGCAGTTTTGTTTACTAGTATACTGACCTGCACGCGACACTTCCGGTGACGTTAACGTCGTGCGTCTCACTAAATGAGGACATAAATACAGTAGGCTACATGAATAACATCTCACAACAGAACTGCTCTGAGAGTCCTGCAGAGTTTTGTTTTCTGCTCCAACAGACATACTGTACTGTTTTCAGTTGAGCCAGAAGGACTTAATTAGTTGGATCAGGTGTGTTTCATTAGGGTTGCATCTAAACTGTGCAGGGCTCTGGTCCTCCAGGAATTGAGTTTGACACCCCTGCTTTACAGTGACAGACTTATTTGTTTGTGTATTCGTTAGTTGATTGGTTTTTTTTTTGAAAAAATATGATTTGAACATGGATAGCATTCAAATAAATAAAAATACATTACTTAAGTACAGTAGCACAGTACAATAAAAATAGTATACAGTCAATTTTTTTCAGGATTCTTTGATGAATAGGAAGTTTTAAAGAAGCATATTTTGTTACAGTAAAACATACATTTTACTGTCATTACTTTTATTGATTTTGTTTTATTTATGAAAACAATTGTGTCTTTAAAAAAACATCTAATGCCAAATTTCTGAACCGTAGTCTATATACAAATATTGCAAACAAAATGTTTTATGATGTTGCATGCAAAAATATTTTCATAAATGTTTTAACACTAAGATAAAAAAGGGCCAAAAACACAAAACATTGTTTCTATCTGTGTTTGTTTTTGCAGCAATATCTATTGTAAAATGTTGCACATGTCTATGGGTATTTAAATGGAACACCTTTTGTCAAATAATCCAGGTGACACCAAAGTGTTAATGATTCTGTCTCATGATAGCTAGATCACAAGATCAGTCACATCAGATTTCACCAGGCTTTAAAGAGCAGTCAAATCTACTTCACTGTAAGTCACTGTAACTTTCAGAGACAGGAAAAGTCACAGCCATTTTGTCCCACAAAATCTTTCTCGGAGAAATACGCAGATGTTGCTTCACATTGCTGCCTATGTGTACGTACACTGGGAGTGTCAGCTATTTATATGATGCTTATTCTCCATAAATGTGGTGGATGCATCTAGTATCTTGTGTTTATAAGTAGATAAATGCATGTGCTTAAATGCTCTGGCTGTAGATTAACAGTGCCTTTATTCCTCTTCAGCGCGTACATCAACAAAGCCAGCGATGCATCTCAGCAGATCACGCTCATAGACACTGCGCTACATTCCCCAGAAGGCCTAGCAATGGATTGGGTCCATAAGAACATCTACTGGACCGACTCGGGACACAAAACTATCTCAGTCTCGACTGGCGATGGCAAGAAAAGGAAGGTGTTGATCGACACGGAGCTTGGGGAACCGCGTGCCATCGCTGTTGACCCAAGACAAGGGTAATGATATAATATTTATAATCAGCCCAAAATTATTCTCAACACCCTAAGGAACATATTAAGCCTCCTCCCCCCAGTCTTTTCAAATCCTCTGTGTTGCATTAAATAATAATGAATAATGTAAATATGATGAACATTGCATGATATATGTCAACACCCCAAGATTTAAAAGCCTTGAAAGGTTTCTTCACTTCGTACTGTATGTATGCTTTTTTTTTGGGACTCATCATGATGAATCTTTCCCCTCAGGGGTCTTTTCACCATATTACAGAAGTAGAAGAGCATGAAAAACATGCAAATGAGTCTCAAGCTGGTCAGCATACCAACTAATTGTTGCCTGTGGGTAAAGTGCCCATTTCATTCTTATAGGGCCGGAGCTATGTACTGACTTCTTTTTAATTAGCATACTCTCACCTATTCATCTTGATTTTTGACAGGAGATGAGAGTTGGAGCCATTGGAGCTTTCTAATTTTCCACTTAACTGCACCTGTTTTATTTGGTAACATGAAGCTTTTGTGGCCCCGACAAAAGCAACTCCTCAAAGAGCTCCACAAATGTGTGCAGAATTTAAAAAATGCCATTCACAAAATTTCATACATCACTACATTTAATAGGAATTTTGAATAATGAACTTTAAATGCAGTATTCTATAGATTTTCCCACCAGCTACAAAGATGGCTTAAAGTGGACCAAGCTTTGATATATTTTACTGGGTAGAATTTGATCCTCATCCAGTAAATAAGAGTTCTGTCAAAAATTATCTGATTCTGATTATGAACATTTAGTTTGTTTTGATCCCCTTAGGTTCATGTACTGGTCAGATTGGGGAACGAATGCCAAGATTGAGAAAGCCGGAATGAATGGAGTAGATCGACAAGTTCTGGTTTCAGAGAGGATCGAGTGGCCCAATGGGATTGCGCTCGGTAAAACACCATTTGAAAGTTTTGCAGTTCTGTTTTCCATTCAAATCAAAAGTATTCACATCTTCAAATATAGACAAAATAGAGAAAAACGCACTGGAGAATAGCAGAAAAAACAACAAAAGATAAAAGAGAAACAGCAGAGAGCAAAACAAAGCATATCATCCCAAACACAAGCTGCGTTTGCCATCATTACAAGAGACATCAACCAAAATACTAGAACAGAAAGGGGAAAAAAACATTAGGATTGAGAAAGACCAAACAAACCCAGAAAGAGTGTGGCAGAAGGACGAAGAAAGAGTGTTAATAATGAAGAGCAGCCTCCTGTGGGCCAACAGGGCTTTGAATCATTCACCTTCATTGTTTCTCATCAATCACCAGTCAGTTTGGGAAAAAACTAAATGGAATTGCTCAAGCAATGCTGTCAATATCGCAATCATTTCTCTGGCTCGCTTAACATGAAAGCCATTTGAAAAAGCAGTTATGGTAGATGGATAGAAAAAAGATATTGTCAAAAAGGTGGAATTGAGATTTGCTAAGTCTGTTTAGATACAAATACTTTCATAAAGGGAAATGCAACCCTACAAAGCAGTGAGATTTTAAAGCGCATTGTGTTGAGTTTTTCAACTGTGCCTTTCAGTTTCATTTTCAACCTTTGAAATATGAAAAATCATACACTATAAAATATAAATTATCTCTTCAGGTACTTCCCACTATTCTATGCTTCCTTTGACCACTCATGTTAAGTTAAAAGCATTTGTTGTATTATTGAAGTGCTACTCTCATGTTCCATTAAAAGTTCTTTCCTCTTCCAGATCTGTCTAGTAGACGACTCTACTGGGTGGATTCCAAGCTTCATCTGATCTCCAGTGTGGACTTGAATGGAGACAACCGTAGAGTTTTGCTGTCCTCCATGGATCATCTTGGGCATCCCTTTGCCCTGACTCTTTTTGAGGTAAGCAAATGTATTCATTCATGCAGACACAGATGGAGCTGCATTGGCAAGAACTTCCTACACTCAGGCTTCATAATGCACACATAAACATGTTTCTGCTCACAGGGAGTAGGGGGCTTACTGTGAGACAGTAACACTTGCCAAGAGATGTATGGCTGTGGCACCAGCCAAAGACACAAACCAAATTAAAAAGCCTTTTTGCTTTGGTAGCTTCTAAGGTACCTGAAGGCAGGACCCAACCCAAACAATAGATCACCTAATGCCCTGCATCAAGGCAGTCGATGAGCTAGCTCAGTAAGAGAGGGCACCCTGCGGCCAAAGCCTAGAAAAAGGAAACAGTGTCTTTTCTTCATTCTTTTTACTTTTGTTCAGGGCACATGTGAAATGAACTGCTACTTTGCTGCTCTGTCCTTGAGGCTGGTCCTAAAGTATTCCTTAAGTTCTCCACTTGGCTGTTGAAGTTGCAAAACAGTAGGGGACAACTGCAGCCAAAAACTACCCTCTTAACTTTTTTGTAGATGTGCTTAAAGGAGGGTAGAAATCTTTTGGTGTGAAACATTTGTGCCGGAGTCAATTCCAGTAAGCTCATTATTTTGGTTCATTATTTTTAATTATATAATAATTTCTCAAAATTAAATTACATTTTGTTTTCTCCAAGTACACATTTAATTTTGGCAGCTGGCATCTTAAAAGTGCACAAAAAAACATTAAGTAACGAAAATTATAATTACTAAATGCCTTTTTTTCCCTTTTTTCTATTTGTTTTTCATCATTTACTTACCTTTATGTCATTCCAAACCCATATGGCAACTAATTTTTCACTGAAACACCATGAAAGTCGTCAGCACAACTTGTGCCCTGTATTCCAAGTTCTCAGGAGACATACAGTAGCTTTATGTGGAAAAACCGAACATTGTGATGAAAATAGTGTAATCATTGAATTAAATAATATTATTTATTTGGGATCTCTAAGGTTTTTTGCAAAAACCTGTGACTGTAAAAGCTCTTAAATTGTTACCAAAAATGCTTGCTTTTCTAACATTCTATGCAGTAAAGAATTCTTGGATTCCACAAAAAATACTAATTAATTAAATAAAATAAGTAAAATAAACAAAAAATTGCTAATAATAAGAAATGCTTCTTAAGCATCAAATCAGCTTATTATGAATGATTTCTGAAGGATTATTTGCCACTGAAGACTGGAGTAAATTCAGCTTTGCCATCACAAAAATGAATTACATTTGAAAAGTTTTGTTTTTAATGAAATAATATTTCACTGTTTTTCTTTAAATAAGCTTAGTATTGCAGACAGTTTTGGTGAACTGTTTTAGTGTCTTGAAGAAGACAGCACTGTACACTGGCTTTCAATGCAGCAGACCTCAAATTACATATTAGAAATTTGCTCCATTTTCCTGTCACCTTTTCAGATGATGTGTGACCTTTACATTGCCCTGTCTGATAAAACAGACTAATATCTCCACACCAGCTTTCACATTATTTTATTGGTTAGTGGGAAGCACTGAAAATGTCAAGACCAATCCAGTTCCATGGGGATAGTTGCTCCTTTCCAAATGAAGAGAAGACTTTGATAAAAGGTTTTAATAAAGACGCTCCCCTCTCTCAAGGAGGACAAATTTTAGACTTGGATGTTAGAAGCCAGCCTTTTGTGTCATAGATTAAAGCAGTTATCTATATCAGATATGGAGCCTTCATGGCCCATGCGTTAGATGAGAGCTGCAATGCGGCAGAAATTGAATGCTGTCTAGTGCAGGTTAAGGAGTCCTACTGATCAACAGCCACCAGCAGGAGCACCTGACAGAGCTCCATTGGGATCCAGCAGCCTGACCTTTCCAAAAAAGCACGGCTCTGTAAACATCCTCTAATACTCTGAGCCAGCCGCCCAATTGGGCATGCTCATTCCTCTCAATCTTTTTTTTTATTGTGCCCTCCTCCCAGTCTTTTTCTTTTGTTACCCCAAAAACACCCCCTCCCGAACTTCTGCATCCATTTCCGCATCCGTTTGAAAAGAAGATGAATCTCAGGTTGTCATAGTAACAGACCATCTCACCATTCACATTTGCAATACTTCTGTAGAGGCTGATAAGGACTGATCAGAGGAGGGAGGCAGACGGAGAATGTTGAAAGTGGTATTGTCAGACAGTGGAGCGTATGCTTTCAGGCTCATGTAGGTGAAGATACAAAGGAGAGATATAGCTGCAAGCTTTAATTAGTCTGATGAAAAACCTTTGTGGTCCAAAAGACACAGAAACCTTGATATTTATTGTCATCTTCCCTTTCTTTCCTTCTTTGGTGTCTTGCATCATATTTAGAGGGGAAAATACATGCCCTACTGAATAATACCTGCTTGGTTTTGATTTTTTTTCCAAGTGTCTTTTGTGTCCTATATAGTGTTATCCGTCTTTCACTGAATCACAATAAAAGAACCAATAACGATGTGAATGGTAGTCACTTGTTTCCCTTGTGACACAAGATGTGATTAAAGTATAAAAATATCTATAAAAATGTATTTAACTTCTTATTCATTCTTTATATATATATATACTACCATTTGGGCTCAGTAAGATTTTTGGTAGCACTTTACAATAAGGTGTCATTTGTTAACATTAGTTAATGTATTAACTAACATGAACAACCAACGAACAGTGCATTTATTGTGCTATTTATTAATCTTTGTTAATGTTAGTTAACTGAAAATACAATTGTTCATTGTTTATTCATGTTCACAGTGCTCTAGCTAGTGCTAACAGTTAGCTAATGTTGTTAACCCATGTGTTACAGATTTGTTCTAAAGAAATAATACATCCATTCAGCAAGTTTGCATTAAATTGATCAAAAGTGGCAGTGAATAAAAAAATTAACAGTATTCATTCAAGTTTTAAATGAATACTGTTCTTCTGAGCTTTCTATTCTGTCTGTATGTTCAATTACATAGAAAGTGTAAAGCAGCACATTGGAAATGTTGCTTGAGCACCAAATAAAGCGATTTCTGTATCTGGAATAATGGCTGCTGAAAATTCAGCCATCACAACATTTACATTTGAAAATGTATTAAAATAGAAAAGAAAATAATTTGGATTATAGTAATATCTCACCATTTACAGTAGTGCAGTAGCTCCTGCTTGTGTAGAATTCACATTCTAGATGTTTCTGCAGGACCGAGTTTACTGGACAGACTTGGAAGATGAGGCCATCTACAGCGTAAACCGGCTGACAGGAAGTGATGTAGCAATGTTGGCTCAACATCTCAATAACCCTCTGGATGTGGTGGTGTTCCACGAGCTCCGGCAGCCTCAAGGTGAGAAATAAGTCCGGTTTCAGATAGAGACCACTTTACATCATTTTAAATGTGCTTCGACTGGCCAGTGTTGTAGAGTATTTTCTAGAAGTGTGAATTTAAAAAAGGATAGTTAGAGAGCTATTTATTGTGATGTTCTCTTATTCAGATAGTGTTAGTCCAATACATTCATGATTCTAAAGAAACGTTTTACTGATTTACTTAACTGTTTTTGTTTCTGCTCAGATTTTTTAAATACAATTACAATTTTTTGTTTTTTTAATAATTTGTTGAGTATTCAATTACTATTTCAAAATTTTATATCAGTTGTATTTTTTATATTATTTATAATTCAATAACAGTTATAGGAAGTAATGTGCACGTGTACACCACCATTCAAACATTTAGAAGGAAGCCTCTTTTGTACATCATATTTGTATTTATTTAATAATAATAATAATAATAAAATACAGGAAATTATAGTGAAATATTACTGCAAATCACTAACTACTATTAATAGAATAGCTACAAGTTTAAAGCAATTCCTGTTAAGCTATATTTGTTGAAAAATAAAAAAAATTCAAATATATATAAAAAATGCATTAATGTTTTTGTGAAACATATAATAGTTTTTTATAAATGGAAAGATAAAAAGAACAGTACTTGAACTAGAAATCTTTGTAAAAAAAAATTTACTCCTTTACTGTGCCTTTTTATCAATGTAATCCGTACTTGCTGAATAAAATAACTCATTAATTTCTTAAAACTTTTACTGACCTCAGACTTGAAAAATAAGTCTCATTCTGTTTTATCTATTGAGCTCAATAGCACGTGATAGATGTTAAAATCCATTAGATGACTCGTATCATGTAGATCAAATTGTTCCTGATCTTTTAGATAAAAGACTAACTTCCTCTCCTGTCCACAAAGACAATTTATTGAAACTAAGCCATAAAACAAAACAAAAAAACACACAAATTACTTTCTCACTGTCACCTTTTTTAGCATTGTTATAATAATAAGAGCCAAATCTTTGTAGACTGTTTTTTTTCCCTTAATAATAGCAGTCCTATTATTGAATTGCATATTTATGGTGAATTGTTATTCTAGAGACAGGCAGAAAAAATGAAAGAAGCAGTGTGCGTATGTGTGTGCAGATTTTGATTCTTTGTTTTCATCCTTTTATCACAAATGGACCACGTGCAGCGTGCCAGCAGAATGAACCAATTTACAGCCTCCTCACATTAATAAATGAGAAGTGCTGTTTAAATCTAAATCAAAGAATTAAACATGTTGCTCCGAAAATGCAAACGAAAGCAGGAAAACACACTTATGCTGAACGAGAAATGATGAGAATGGGATCCAGCGGATTTTTGTATCTCAAGTGCCTCTGAGTAAAATATTAATCAGTTATGCATCCCTGCAAAACATGATTTTATGAGAATATGTAAGGAATAGCAATATTATTTTGTAAAAAAAAATTGTGTTTGAGTCGTGTTTTCCTATTGCTATTTTGATCAACGAATAATAACATTTAAAAAATGATTCTATTGCTCAAGCTCAGTCAGTTTCTGGTTATAATGCATAAATGAATTAAATCAATTATGTTTAAGTACAAAGACAACTATTCCTCAACCAAGCCAAATAAATAATGTTTTTTGGATTCATTTTTACATATACTGTACTCTTATACACATTACACTAGAAAAGCTTGATTACTGACTGTAATATTATAATAAAAATCAGTCATACTGTAAACTATTATTACCATTTAAAATAATAATATTTTATTAATATAAAAAATAAATAATTTTTCATACTCAAAACCGCACGCATTAAATGATAAATGACTGTTTTATCTAAACATTAATATGCTTGGCTAATTTATATAAATGTGTTTTCTTAACTAGTTAATATATCTAATGCGCATTACACCAGTTTAACTAATTGTGAGCAGAAGAAAAATGCTGGACCTTTAATTTCCAAGCTCCATGTGGTACAGTGTTGACTCAAAAATGAATAACCTCCAGTGTTTGGTCACCATCACTGAAAGCATCTTAATAGTTTGGCTGCTATGTTAATATTTAAATGTATGATCTCATCTATATACTACTATGCAACCAATCCAGAGACTAATTCATCTGAATGATCTGAAATAAACTGTGTTTTTCCCCTATAGCTCCAGACACATGCAACATGGGGAGTCTGCCCAATGGCGGCTGTGAGTACCTGTGCCTCAGAGCTCCTCAAATCACAGACCACTCGCCCAAGTACACGTGTGCCTGTCCCGACAACATGGAACTGGGCCCAGACATGCGCCGCTGTGTGACAGGTAACAAAATATAAAGCCACAGGTTAAGTATACTACACAAGAATCAAAGAGATAATAGGAAGTCACCTGACTCCATATATCTGTTTTGTTTGCTGTAGTCAAACCCAAAACAACGACTTCTACAAGTACAACCACTACTACAACACCAGAACCTTCTACTATTGTGATTCCTACGACCACCACTCCAGTTATAAACACAGATACACCTACAAAAACCAGTACAGTCTCTACAACTACACCCACAGCGACAGTATCAAGTACAACCACCACCAGCCCCACCACAACTACTCATTCCAGCTCACATCGTTCCACCACCACACACTCCACATTCACTTCAACCAGAGAGACCACTCAGTCCAGCACTACAGTACCAGGACGACAGCCAACCTCCAGCCAGATGACAGCAGATCACAGACAGCCGTCTACAACCATCCACGGCAACAGCATACAAGGGGCCAATGGCAATCTCTCTCATCGTGGTGAGTTTGCATTTCTGTTTTTGTGTTGGTGACATGATCTGCTTCTACTTTACTCAATGCAATATACAGTGTAATGCATTAGCTATAATGTAATGAAATTTTCCACTAGTCATTATTCATATTTTGTAAAAAAAAATACTTTACCTTCATTCATTTTTTTTTTTTTTTTAATGGTTAAAATGTGTATTCAAGGGGTTTAGGAAATAATGTACATTTAGTTGATGGTTAAACCAATTTCAGCAGCATTTAAAAAAAGAAAAAAAGAAACCACTTGAGTATGGTATAAATATTTTTCCAAACCATATTAAACTAACATGACATTCAAAAGCTGACGGTGACATCAAGGCCATTTTAAATAAATAATGTTCTTTTAAAATATCTATTCAGCACAAAATTCTAAAAACAAACTGCATCACTGTCTCCAGAAAAATATTACGCAGAACAATTTTTAACATGTTTCTTCAGCACCGAATCAGATTGATTAGTGATGACAGTAATGAAAATTCAGCTAATTTTGCAAAAAATAAATGCATCCTTGATGAGCATAAAAGTCTATTAATTTTATTTAATTAATATTTAATATTTATAATATTTATTTAATTTTATCTAATTAATTGAATTACTTAAAAAATAAATAAAAATCTTGACTAAAGTAATAAGTGCTTTTCTGTCACAAATCTAAAATGCATTTAAAAATATGTACATATATTTGTATATATAATTGTAATAATATCTCACAACATTGTCATTTTAACTGTATTTTTGATTAAATAAATGCAAAAAAATTTTTAATTCTTACCAACTTTGGTGTAAATATTCTGTTCTTTATGTATAAGGTCATGTGATATTGTGTTGTTTTACTGAATTCTGTCACCACTGGTTTTCATCTGAAGCTTATATAATTGCTCTCCTTCAGTACTCGTACAGTAGTCCTCAGAGTCTGTGAAAGTTAATGTGTGGTGGAATTTGCTTGCCGTGCGTCACTGGACCACTTGAGAGTGATAGATGAGGCAGCAGTGGTCGCCCAGGGTCCCAGAGTGTGTCTGTGCTGAATTAGAGCAGCCAGTGAAGAGAGCGGAGCAGCCAGCCCTGACTGATGAACATTGCCCTCGGCCTTGTTCCTCTCCACACTCAGTGTTTCACTCTAACAACAGCCTCTTGGCTTTGATTGGGGATGCTCAGGTACACAGCCACCTGGACACAGCAGGAGAAAAGGCATTAGTGACTTCAGTAATAGTATCTACATCCACGATAACCCTCTGAAAGTCTTTAAAAGGTTGTCTGTAGAGACTACAAATATGGAAAAACAGCCAACATTTTAGTAGCCTTTATACCTCTCAGCCCATAATCAAAGCACCGAAGCGCTCGTTCTTGATACTGTACTAACCATAAATTTGGGTTCTTGAATATTTTATGACTGCCAGCATATTACACGCTGGACTTGGTGAAACTCTCCATTAGATAAGACCTGTAAATTGCTGCACTGAGAATAGTTATGAATTATGCCAGCGCTCTTTTTGCCTTTTATGGCTGCTTGCTAATGAAGAAAAAATCTTGTCTGTAAAATTCTACAAATGTGGCTCATTTATTATGGTTTTTTTTTTATTTTATGAAGATTTTTCTTTCCAGAAAAAATGCATTACATAGATCAAAAGTGACAATAAGGACTTTACGTTGTTAATATTCTTTAAACTTGGGAAAAAAATATTAAGCTGCATAACTGTTCAACATTGATAAGAAGGGTTTTTAAGCTCCAAATCAAGATATGAATGAAGATCTAAATATTTAAGATCTGAGTAAATAAGCTTTCCATTGATGAATGCTTTTTTAGGATATTTGGTTATTTAGCCAAGATACAATTATTTGAAAATCTGAGGGTCCTTAGCCACACATATTACTTATCAAAATTTATTTTGGATATATTTAAAGGTGCCATAGAATGCATTGAGAGAATATTATAAATTGTTCTCTGATATGTACATAGAAGGTATGTAGC
>JAUMHQ010000058.1:11531146-11545316 GCA_032361165.1 Enteromius paludinosus
ATGTCCATGTACTGAACTGTTATTATTCAACCATGCCAAGGTCAATTCAGTTTTCCATTCTATGGCACCTTTAAGGTAGAAAATTTACAAAATATCTTCATAAAACAAGATCTTTACTTGTATCCTGAGGATTTTGGCAAAAAATAAAAATTTAACATTTTGACTAATATTAATGTATTGTTATTTACTATAAATATACCTGTATTACTTAGGACCAGGTTTGTTGTCCAGGGTCAAATATTAAAATATTTTTGAAAGATCATGTGACTCTCAAGACTGTAGTGATTGCTGCTGAATTAAAATGGTAATACATTTCACAATATTATAATTGTAGCTGTATTTTTAATCAATTAAATGCAGACTTGGTCAGCATAAGACTGTTCTTTCATCAACACGTAAAACATTAAGAAATTAAACTTCTGAACATTGGTGTATATTGCTATTTAAGTGCCAAGCACACTCGCTGTGAATGTACCTGTAGTAGATTTGTAAAATAAATCACATTTATCGTGCAAAATGATCCTCGGGTTGTGAATTTATGAAGCATGTGTTCGCAGTATTCAGTGCTCATAATGGAGTTTGTCAGCATCACCTGTTACAGCCCAATTGTTTGTAATAAACGCATTTCCACATTAGTGAGTTTGGATACACTACCTCGTCTTTTCACAGACTCTGCGAATAATGATTTCATGAAAGCTTAAGCTTAAAGAAAAAGGCAATGCTTTCTTAATAGTAGCTTAAAAGACATTCAAAACAGGAACTACACACTATATACAAACAGAAGCAGATGATGATGCTAATGAAGTTTTGCCATGGAAACCCACGTCACCGGTATCACATAAATAACACACTCACCGTAGAGGATCCCCTTACCGATAATATGTTGTTGTTTTTTTGATTACCTTTCCCTTTATGTGCACTTGTTACAACATACACTGCATTTCTTTTGTTTCCTACCGATTTTCCAAGTCCTCAGACTGTCTGTATCTGTATGCCAATGCTGTACCATCTAGTCCTCTTAATCTACCGGCTCAGACTCCATTATCAGACACTAATTATGCTGTAGCTAATGGAGGGCCACGTGCTAATTGTGAGATTGTGGTGGGATTTATATGGTGGAAACAACTGCTCAGCAGAGACCTTAAAAGGGAAGGCAACAGCACAAAGCAAAGTGCTATATGAATGGCAATATATGGCCTTGGGCAAGATAGCAGTGTAAATGCACTCTTCACTATACAAACCGGAGAAGATTCATTTAAATGAAAATGACAGTAACCTGTTAAGTGCTGCAAGCTCGGTCAGTGTTTATATAGATGCTGGAATAAAAAAAATCATTTTCATTTGCTCACTCTTAATAATTGTGGACAATACTGTGCTGTTTACTAAACTGCAGATGACAGGGTCTGATCTTGTGATTGAAAATAAAGTTAATACAGTCTTTCTTCGTTTTTCCCTCATTGTTGCTTCGTTCTTTCTTCATCTTTCGTTCCTATTTCTGTTTCAGCTGGCAATGGAAATGACCACTTCCTCCTTGGTAGCAATATTACAGTTGCGGTCCTGGGTATAGTCATTCCAATAGGTGAGTATTAAAGTTAACTAAGCATTTTATCCTGCATTTTGAATTCAGGCTTGTTCACCCAGTAGATGAACAGCTTTTGCCCTTGAGCTTTATGTGCAATACCTGCTTTGGAGACACTTATGGTGGTCCTAACTAGCCATTTATAAACTCCATTAAAGCTTAATTTTACCCGGTTAAATACAACTTAAGTACTATCGACAGCACAAATAATTTTAGCTCAATTCAAGTTTGTGAAAAAAATAAAAATAACAAAGAAAAACTTCCGGCATCGCTCTGAGAATGAAAGTCTTTATGGCTTGTCGTATCAAAGGGTTGAAAAGCAGAAATGTGAAGCTCATACTTTCGCTATCTGATTTCCCTCTGCGCAACAAATCCATTTTCTGCACTTTGCAAATACACAGTGCATAAAAAAGTCAATAATAAATATGTATTCTTAGAGATGACTTGGAACAAAGCAGTAAAAGCATTTTTTTTTGAATAATCTGTCAATTGTTATTCCTGCATGGTACACAATGTGAAGCACACTCGTTTTTGCATTTTTATAGATTTTTCATCAAGCAAAACATGTGATTCATTTTACTTAGCAAGTAAACACCTTGCATTTAGATAGGAATTATTTGTATGAATATGAATTTAAACATAAATTTGCTTGTTGCCTAGAAACAGCATTGGGCAGTGAAATGGATATTGATGTATCAGTTTTTGTAAACTCCACCACAATTTCTTCTAGATATTTAAATCAATTAAGAACATTTCTTGTAGAACAGATGTAGTAATGGTTCCCGTTTAATATTTAAAAAGATGTGATAATATGATATTAAATACATATTATTTAAACCATTATGTCAAATTTGTATTTTCCAGGTTAATGTAGACATACATTTATATTTTATTCTATTTATAAAATTCTACTTTTATTATATTATTATATATTTATTTCTATCGGTCACATTGTGATATTTCCATATTTTAAATGGTTTTGGACTGTACCCATTAAATTATCCACAGATGCTGTCGATTGAGCTTGAATTCTATTTAATCCGGAATATTCTTTCAAAAAGAAATGATCTATTTGACAGCAGCCTACAACATGTGTTTTTAAATATGATATGCTGATTATGAAATTAGCTTTATAAATGGTTATTTTTGATCCTGCAAAAAGAAGTGTCGCTCATGCATTTTAATCTTGTGATCATTCTCTCTATCATCCTTTTGACTGTTTGATTGAACTAAATAACAGAACACATGTATATTTATAGTAAATGTAAAATATATATATATATATTATATATATATCATAGTTTTAGTTTCTACAGAAAGTCTCTGTCAAAAGGACCTGATGGCTTCATTGATTTGTCTGAGCTGTGTGTGTGGAGAGTGGCTTAGTGGGATTGAAATGACCTTGTCTGTGCTCATATTCAAATAAAGGATACTAAGTGAAATACCTTTAATGTAGAAATATTTTGTAATTGCATTCCCTCTACTGTCACCCCTCCTATCTTAAAATTGTAACATTGTTCTAAGTGCTTTTATTGTAGTTTGGTTAAAAATCAAATGTAATTGTTAGAATGCATTCCAAGTGTTTATAGCGAGACAATAGACCCTGAGTGATGGAGGAAAACACATCATGAGGAGGTCTCTGCGGGCCCCCAGACAAAAGAGCAATTAGGGAGAACTTCCAGGGGACCAGAGCAGCCACGGCTGATCTTTTAAATTAGGGAATGGGTTAGCCAGCCGCTGCAGGAAAGCCACACACGGTTATCAATTCACCCTGAATAGCAATGTGCTTCCCCCAACTATTCACATCTAGACGTGTGTGAGCATACACACAGTCCAATTCGATTTCTCCTGGTCCCCTCAGACCCCTGCTTTCTCACTGAGCAGCATGTGAGAAACCCCCCTTACATATTCCACTAAGCCACTTTGTGTGTGTATGTGTGTGTGTGTGCGTGTGTGTATGTGTGTGTGTGTGCGTGTGTGTGTGTGTGTGTGTGTGAGAGAGAGAGAGACTGAATGGGAAAGGTGTGTCTTTGGCAGTCCTAGTTTTTAAATATTCATATCTCTGTTTTGGGAAAGTTTTAAGTAGCCCTTTTTGTAGTGATACGTTTAGACTTTCCTGAAATGATGTACGCCACCATTCAAAAGATTGGGGCTGATAAGATTTTTGTTACTTTTTTTTAGCAGCCATTATTCTAGTCTTCATTATCTTTTTTAGAAATCATTAAACTGATCAAACAAATATTTTTTATTAGGTTATTGATTCTTTACTTTTAGTTTTTCAGTAACCACAAATCAGAATTTGTTTTATTTATATTATTATTATTTTTTAATTCGATTTATATTTATACTAAATATGCCCATGTTGGTATAGACAGGCAATGTTTTGTTATTAATTTTAAAAAGTATATTTATATGAATTTTTTCTATTTAGATGTTTGTTAATGATTGTGTAAAAATGCTCAAATAAGGGTTTTAAATTCTTTAAATATGTCCTTGTTTTTACACATATCAATAAAACCATTTACCCCATGTCTGCCATCATACACCTTAAGGTTTGAGTGTGTGAGCTTGTATATATGTTTGTGTGTGTTTGTGTCATTATTCGCCGCTCTGTGTCCCCTGGCTGTGTTAACGCCCTCGCCGTATGTGTTGACTGTGTGTTAAACGCATGCAGTTCCTATCCTTGCCACAGTGGTCATCGGCCTGATGTGTACCGGAGGCTACCTGGTGTGGCGCAACTGGAGGAGACGGAACACCAAGAGCATGAACTTCGACAACCCTGTTTACCGCAAGACCACAGAGGACGACGACGACGAAATCCACATCGGCCGCAACGAGCAGATCGGCCACGTCTACCCTGCAGTGAGTGGCAGTGCCAGACAGCCATACCTAGCACTGCCACTGGGAGGCGGTATCCCAGACCCGGCAGCTCACTGGTACTCAGGGGCACCTATGCTGTCCAGCACAAAGTGAACAAAGGGAGGAAGGCAGTCGGGTAGCGGTCAAATATGGGGTTAAGACAGTGTTTCCTAAGAGAGGGCATTTATGCCACCTCTTCCCAAACGCATATTTACATTCATAATTCACCAAACATTTTTATTCAAATGTATGTTTAATTAGTGTACGGATTACCATGTGAGGTTTCATTAGTCTGTATGTGTTTCCCTTAGGCTGAGTCCGAAATCACATACTCTCTGAGTAGGTACTTGAATAAGTTAATATTGTAGTATATAGCATGTGTGAAATATGAATTCAATCCAGATATACTAAATGTTGTCATTAGCCTCATCATGCAGAAACACCAGTACATTGCTGTAAAATTACTGGAACTACTTAGCTGTTAAATCCAAAAATGTGCTGTTTTTTTACCGTTCCTAAACATTGCTTTCAAATTTAGATTCATGGTAATTTACCGGTAATTTAGCAGTAAAGCCTGTAAGTATGAAAGGTGCCATTGTCGTGTGACCTATCACCTGGGATAGTAAGGTGCCCATTCAATGCAGAAAAAGTTTAATGACAAACTAAATTGTTTTATGACTACTATGAATTCACACATGCTACTATATACTAGGATATTATGCGATTTTGGATGCAGCCACAGTCTTTGGTTTCTCGTGTTGTGTGTGTGTAAAGCTTTAAATGCTTTCTACGTTTGAAAGCTTTGAAATTGTGCTCTCCCATTATCTCATGGTTGTTGTTATTTATGAATTCAGTATAACTGCTTTAGGGATGAGCAACGAGCACCTTAAATGGCTGGACAATCTTTTAATATATTCTAATTTATTTATTTATGTAGGTGTTTTGCTGGTAATTGAATTAATTTGGTATGATTTATTGAATAATTTATATAACCGTCAGCCCGGGCTGAAATAGTTAACAGGGCGCTGTTGAGAGCTGTTAGTCAGATGGAGGGATTTTAACAGTGTGATTGGAACTTCCTGTGCTACAGTCGGCATGTCAAGCAGAGATAAAGACATCAGTCGCGCAGTAGAAACAGGGCGGGCCGCCCCAGTGGCATAACAGGATTCTCTCAAGCGCCCCACACATCGCGCTCTTCACTGTTTGTGTGTGCGTGTGGAGGATCTGCATATCAGATGTTTCTGTATCCGTCTCCTTCTCCGTGGGCCTTCTTATTCTTTCCAATGTGTATATTCTCACCTTCTTTTTTTCTCAACACCTGTAACTGTTTTTTATCTGCTCTCCGCAGCGCGTGGCGCTCAGTCCAGACGATGATGGGTTCCCCTGAGGGCAATTCTTGCACTCGCTCTCTCCTTCTCCATCCCTGAATCCATGCGTCCTTTAGTCCTCCATCTCTCCTTCCATCGAGGAGGTCGCACGAGACAACGCAGCAAGGCACACAGAGCCAAAAGGACACAAGAGCACTTGCTCTCCACAGCCGAGAGCTACAAACTGGGTTTGTCTTCTCGTAGTGTCTCTTTCAGCCCATAAACCCTCAGTCGGGCAATAATAACTAGTTCTTAAATTAACTACTAGCGTCATTCCTGCTCTGTGTCAGTAGTAGGTAGTGTTGATTAATGATGACTAACTTCATAGCTCATCACTTTAGTAGTCACTAACACTCAGTGGCTCTCCTGCTGCACTTGTGCTGTAGTTTTTCAATTGAAAATAGCATTTCTAGTCGGTTCGAGCTGATCTATGGCATTTTCATTTGGCGAAAATACTTCCAATTCCAAGACTAGTACACTTTCATGTCTTCCATAGTCACTCCAGTCAGATTTGACCCTTGCAAAAGATCTGCAGCCAGTATCTGGAGATAAAGGGTTTTACCTCCCAGTTTCGAAGAGGCAATATTTCTTTTCCATTTTTATTTATTTCACCAGCACTAGGGCTTCCATTTTTTTTTCTCACGTTTCAAGGACCAACTAAATTCTTCCAGCCCAGGCACATTTATAACCCCCAAGCTTTAGCTCAGGACAGTTTTTCTAAAATAGATCAGTTAACGCTACAATCTGTGTGGTTTGTTATCACAAGCACGCTAATAGATACGGGAGCCAGGGTTTGATAATGGCTGAAATGCTGTTTGTTCATATCTGCAGTCTAGATCGCTCTCTCTCAGACAGGCAAAAACACACTCGCACTCTCGCACAAATGTGTCTTTTCCGCCCCTACATTCGTCATGCCTCGGGTAAAACTCTAGCATTTAGCATGCTGACAACAAGACACCGCCTGCCATACTGGGTGGCTTAATGGTGTGATAGATTAGAGTCGTAGATCAAAGCTTTGCTCCTCTGAACAGTCCTCTGTTCAACGCGTGGCACAGGAAATGTGGAGTGCCTGAATATAGGCTTCCTGTACATATCAACTCTCCAACTCTCTCCATGTGATGAATGAGCACTTGGATATTTCTGTATCACTGTCAGAGGGACACTAACTGATTGAGCAGATTTTGAAAAAGAACGAATGTCGGCTAAATAAAAAAAGCTGATAAAAGGTTTTCTTTGCTGGTTTTAGTTAGAAAAGTCTGAATTAATTGTTTAAAGGGTTTGATGTATTGACAGTGGTTATCAACTCACATTTGTCAAGACAATATTAGAGAGGCTTCTAATTTAGACTGAAATACATAAAAGACATATTGTTTGAGAACCACTGGTTTACAGATCTTGGAGACCATCAAGGCCATCTAAACCAGCTAAAAAACACCTAGGCCTGGATTAAGCTTTTCCAGCATTGATTAAAACTTGCCCTTTGTTGGAGACTACCGATCAGTCCCTGAGACGCGTATGTGTGGTTCTGGCCTGCTTGTGGGTGGTCTCGCATCTGGAGTGGTTCTTTGTTCCTGCCACCTTTGCTCTTCTTTGCTGTGATGAGGCATCTTGTAAAACGTCCCTCCACGTTTCAAAGAATCCTCCATTAAGTCACTGTTTGTTTTCCATTAGGAAGAAAGACAGTGTGGGAGATTCCTCGCTCAGGCTTTTGTCTGAGGATTAAAGAAGCCGCAGTTTGTATTTGGTTTTCTGATCAGATGGCTTTGAGATGCTTTTGTCAGCGATATTATAGTTAGTTTGATTCTTCATCCATAACCGTTTCTCATGTCAAACTGTGTATACAGGATTGAAAGTAAAATGCATAAACCAATTTTCTAGATGAACATTTCAGATGCTTTGAATCCTTTTAAAATATGTCAGTTCTGAAAATGTGAAACTTTTAGTTTTTGATTTGAAAATCTCAAACTAGCAATACAGGGTAAACAAACTGCTTCTTGCGCTTTTTCAGAACTGTAATGTCATAACGTATTGTATGATTATTATCATTGGTTTCTTCAGATGCACCTTGCTGATAAAAAAAATGCTTAAACCAGCCTTATCTAGTTTGCTGGTCTTATTAAATTTGGTTTGCTGGTTTTGCATGGATTTTGGGCACTTAACGTCTGGTTTAGACTAAAATGAACTGGACACCAGTCTATGAGACCAGCTATATAGTTATAGATGGGTTTTGGGCACTTAATAGTGGGTTAGGCTGGGACACCAACAAAGACTAGAATAAAAAGGCTTTAACTGGTTTTTGATTGGTTTTGGGCACTTATTAGTTCATAAGGTTGGGAGACCAACCAAGACCAGGAACAAAAACAGCCTAAAATGGCACTTATTGGCTGGTTTTAACTGGAAGACAAGTTTGTTGATCAGCTAAACCAACTGGACACCAAACTAATACCAGCTAAACTAGTTTTAAATGGGTTTTATGCATTTGACAGCTTGTTAACCAGCTAAACCAACCATTTAAGACCAGCAAATAAGCTTAGGCTGGTTTAATCAGAAGAGAGAGGCATCATGCACATTTTTTTTCCTGACCCCAAACTCGTTGTTATCAGGTGCTGCTCTAGAGTTAGCTCAAAAATGTTTTTATGGGAAACTTTGTTACATTGAGCACTCTAGCTGTCAAGGTTTCTACAAACAGATCTCTTAGCGTCTTATTATTTAGTATGTGTGGGACACAGAAGGTTCTAGAACAGGCTTTTAGACCTTGGATTTTCTGCCTCTCTGTAGATAACACAGTACTTTGTGACTGTTGTCCATCATTCTTACTCTATGCATATGTACCGGCGGGTCCTGCCTTCCTATAGCACTGCAGGGACTCGCCACGCTGCTCCTTCACCCCACTCCACTGTGACTAACATTCGTGATGTCCGTAACTCCTCCTCATCACTGTCTACCTGTCATCACCATCAGCCCAACAAGTAGGACATTGCTTTTGAAAGGGCTACCATTCTTTTAAAATGGACGATACAGCTGGAACCTCTCCTGGAACAGCGCTCCTTAGTTTGGTGGACATGTAGAGCTGAACCGCCGACTCTAAATTGGACAAGTGGGGTCATCCACAACCCCTGAAAACATTCCCGTTTGTTCTCTTTGTAACCTGTGAAGAAAAAAAAGACCTTTATTTTGGTTTCCCCTTATGAGATCATGTTGACATGATGTATATTACTTGAAGAACTGTTACATTTTTTGTATGGTTTGTAGGTGTTCATTTCAGGAGAGGGGGAGGAAGGAGGGCCTGTCATTTCTGTTATTTGAGGACACATACGTCCCGGTTATTCCATAGCTATTTGGAGACATTTTGTACGCTGTTTGTTGCACAAACTTTTTCAAGAAGCCTTCTGCACTGTGTAAATTATTACATAGGATGGGGGGAAGGGTGACCGTTGCAGTCCAATGAGTCTGAATCATGATTTGTAAATATGTTTTCATACAGCAAAACTTTTGATAAGGTTTTAAACATTTCTTGTAAAAAGAAGATGTGTATATTAGTCTCCTGGACGAAAAAGAGTGTAGACCATACGTGGATTTGTTTGTACTCAAGAGCACTGGATTTCTTTACTACTTGATTGTAACTAAAATTAATAATCTGCCAAAGTGTTTTCTTTTTTTTTTCCCTCCTGGTCTTAATTTTATTTTTGCTTTTTAACCGTAAACATTGCAGAAATAGGGTTTAATTTGCATCTGTACATTTATTTAATGGATAAATTACATTGTAATTCTATTTATAGGTTACACTCAGTATTGAAAGAGAGGGTTACAGTTTAATTTATTGGTGCCTTGTATGTGTTCATGTATATTTTCCAATAATGTTATGTTGTTTTGTTTGCTTTTCTGGTGTCTGTGTCAGTGGGTCGGAGGTGATGGGGAATGGGGAGGGGGTTTTAACGTTAGCAAAACTGTACTCACATGGAATATCTGTACTGTATGCCAAAATGGTCTCACTCACGTTTCTATGAAATTCAAGTTGTTGATAAATATCTATATATTGATATATTAAATTGTTAAAAATAGCTATTTTGTCGCTCTTTGTCTCCTCCTTATGCTTTTTCAGTGGTCAAACGAAAACAGTTGTCAGTTGTTTGTGGTTCTGTTATTCCGCTGCATAAATTCGCCCTTCTCTGCGTACCAGTCCATGATTTTTGGCATTGCGGTTATGCCTGGCTCCCCAGAGAAGAAGGTGGCTCTGTGCCTGGCAATGGAAAGAGGAACTCCCCCACCAGGTGTCACACTGTGATTTTGCTAATGTCTGCAGTGAGTATTAGCCTCCAGGGAGACCTAAATAAAATGGGGAAACTGCTTGAACTCCCAGCGGCTGCCCCTGACAGCGGGTAGATTTAATGAATGTGATTTTTACAAAGTTGCCATGGTGTTCACCTGAAAATCTACATTCTATTCACCCTTATGAGGTTCCAGACCCGTATGGCTTTCTGCAAAGCACAAATGTATATAATTTGTAAAAAAAAAAAAAAATCTAGGTTTGGAACGACACAGTGAGAAATGTATTTATTTTTGTTGGTCAAATATCTATTCATGTCAGTGGAGATAGCCTTGTGGGAAACTGAATTGACGTGTATTATGCTATTGGCATCCCCAATTTCAATCTTGAGGACCTTTCTTAATCTCACTCACCCTTTGCTTCCTGTCTGTTCTACACAATTCTATCATAAAAAAGGCAAGAATGAGTCTTTAAAAAAAAAGTAGTCTGGGTTCTGGAAATAAAAACTGACTCAGTAACTTGTTGACCTTGTTGGCAGAATTGCTAGTGAAAAAAACTACATTACCCATGATTCTACAAAGACATTTCCATAGATCACACTGTAAAAAAACGAGAAAACGGTGGCTTTGTTGCTGGAATTCGACTATAAAAAACACAGTAACTAGGTTTTTAGTTACATTAACAGTTAAATATGTAATATCATTAACTTATGTTAATATACCATCCTATTAAAGTACTGAATTCTGTTTTGTACCTTTGAAATGCACTGAACAGCACCAAATGCAGGTGATGATGAGAAAGTCAAGTGATGAACCAGAGCCCATCACAAGCAGCTTATAAATAGTAACATATATAGAAGGAGCTCAGTGTCATTCACACAAACACTAAACACCATCATGGTGAGACTCATTCAACTGAAATTTGCAATAAACATTAATTTAACAACATTACATGTGACATACCACCCTGATAAACATGTAAAGAATAAACTAACAATTACCTATTTTTTATTCAGTTGCAGAAACAGGCTTCCATAATGGCCTGTGGTCCCCAAAATGGTAAATGATGTGTATCTGATGTAAATATGCAATCTGGTTTGTAAGGAGTAGGGTTAGGGGATGGAAAATATTGTTTGATCAATATAAAAGCAATAGAAGTCTATTGAAATTCCCCACAATTCACAAATTAGTTTTTTACCTTATTTTTATATACTCAGTCTCGAACCTTTGTCATCTTGTCCAATTTCTCAAATGCCTTTTTTAAATAAAAAGACTAATGCTGTGATTCACCTCACAGCTGGTTCATTTGGTTTTAAAATTAATGGGAAATATACTTCTGGTACCAAAGCTGCTGAAAAAGTGGATACTAATTCCATCTATTGTAGCTCTTTATGAGCTGATGATAATGAGGAATGCTGCTCTCTTAAGCAGTCTTTAACAGTAGCTGACAATGGTTTGCGTAATAAAATTAAGCTCTCCTCCCCAAGTGGATTTGACCTGTGGTAGGGGACCAACATTTATGAGGGCACCCTGGTTTCGTCTCTACATAGACAACCCTATTTATCATTCTCTTTGTTGGTTCAGTTACTTTGCCCATTGTAGCAGTCTCTGAAAACAGTCCTCAAAGAGAATCTATAAAATATTTTTCCCCCAACCCCTAACCGCTGCTGTCCCTCAAGAAATGAACAGGATATTTTCACAAGTACAGTGATATCCTCTTTTACATTTTTCAGCTTTATTTTAGCTCGGTGAATGACATTTAGTGCTCCCTCCTACTGTGTGAACATCCAATTATTATGCAGCTGGTCCCACTGTGGCAAAGGGAGCTGGGTGTGTCTGTGTCATCTGTCTAGGTGAAAGGGGGACAGAGCATTCGCTAAAAGCTATTAAGACTTAATTACTGCTAAAAAATTTGTTCTTGTACCAGGGAGTGTGTTGGCCGTGCGTCTGGAAATCGGGTATGGAAAGCAATACTAATTAGAATGGGGAAATGAAAAGTAGCATTTGGGATTAAAACCCAATATGCTGTTGTTCCCGTTTCCCTCCTTCCTGCTTTTTGTTAAAGGGATAGTGAACCCAAATATTTGCGTACCCTCTATATCATTTCAAGCCTGTACGAAGAATTGCTACGATGCAGTTACACTGAATTTAAACAGAAGCTGTTAAGTTTCAAGTCTGACTGAATTTGGTCCAAAACCCAAAATTCTCACAACCCCGCAATCTCAGTCTGCCTCCATTTTTGAGGGTCACGCCCACATTTCAAAATCCAACCAACATAAGCAACATGTCTTTTTTTAGTTTTGTAAGATGTTACACTTGGATTTATATCACCATATATATATATATAAGTTCAAATCTGTTGCGACTTTCTGTTTCATAGCAACTTTCAATTTTGTCCCACATCTGTGCAATATCGCAAAGATAATCGCTGGAAATTAAGTGTCCCCAAATAAGCAACCCAAAGGCAAGGAACGGCAACGGCAAGGAACCAAAACGGTGACAGAATGGAGAAATAAGCCTTGGGTACAAGTGTACATGAGAGTCTTCAACTCCGCTATGCAATTAAAGGAAATGATCTTCAACTTGCAAATGAATGGTTTCTGCTCTCTGCCTTGTTAATGATTCCTAATTAATGTCATTAACATGAATAGATATCACACATACGTCTGCAGGATGTCTGTTAAAGATCTTTTGATCTGGAAAGCACCTGCTGTCTACAAACGTCTGACTGACATATTTCAGATGTCAGTTTTACTTACATTCTAAATCATAAACATCCTAATGACATCTAATAGATGTCTATTGACATGTGAAAAATGTCCTATAGATTAATAAACACTCTATAAAACACTCTAAAAATATATGACTTGCAGACATCAAATAGACGTCTCCGAGATGTACGTGTCCTACCTGGGAAAAGATCACCAGTCATCATCCAAATTCTTTAGTTTAGAACAGCGAGCTGCAAGAACAGCTTACATTTTTAAAGACCTCTAATACTCGAACAAGAAAAAGTGTGCCAGTCTGCTCAGATGCTGCATGACACAAAGCACTTTTCCACGTTAAAGGAACATTTGCATGGATTTAAGTGTAAACACGCTCTAAGATCAAATCTGAGCATGTCTCAAGCGCTCTTTATAAATAAGGCCCCTAAAGTTTATTGATGAGCACCATCCATCCTAGCTTTGCTTGGTGCGTTTGTGACAGAAATAGGGATTTTTAAAATAAATTGTTCTCTTCAGTTCTTTCCTTTATAATCTTTTCACTGTATATTTGGAAGATCACTGCAAAATTGGTCTGAATTAGTCCACTGTTCTTTGATTAGAATGAATTAAACTTATAGAATTAATATCACACACAGGTATAATAAAACGTAGGTACACAAAACAATAAATTGTACATATATATATATACTATTATTATTTTAATAGTCCTTTCATGGCATTAATCAATCAATCAATCACTTTTATTTATATAGCGCTTTTAACAATACAGATTGTAGCAAAGCACTGAACATTATCAAATAGGAGATCAGAGTGATGGTAATGTATAATGACGAGATTAAACTATTTATTTATTAAATGCAGAGACGGTCTCTGTAGTCAAGACGATGATAATCACTAGAAATTAGGTGTCCCCAACTAAGCAATCCAAAGGTGACAGCGGCAAGGAACCAAAACCCCATCCGTGAGAGAAAGGGGAAAAAAACCTTCAGAGGAACCAGGCTTGGGACGCCCAGCACCTAATTTCCAGTTCAATATTAAGCACATGTCAGATTGTGTAGAGGACTTATAGTGTGTGTGTGTGTGTGTGTGTGTGCATTTGGTTCCGATGATCTGTTCACAGAGCTCATCTAGGTGTTTTGGTTCCCGATGAAGATCATCTCTTTGCTGGTACAGAGAGAGACAGACTAATATTAGCGTAGAGGCCATTCTTTTTACGATGTTACGAGTACACCGTGTGTTAAGGCGAGTGTTCCCGGTTCCGGCTGATCTAATTAATGCAGCCTAACAATCCTTTAATCCAGTGGTTCCCAACCTTTTTTAACTCACGGCCCACACAGCCAAACACATATGTTTCCGCGGCCCACTGCAAAAGA
>JAUMHQ010000058.1:11583980-11608033 GCA_032361165.1 Enteromius paludinosus
GTGTATACATATATATATATATATATATATATATATATATATATAATGTATGTATATATGCATGTGCAGGTCATTCTGCTCATGCTCAAAAATGACTTCCTGAATGTATGCTGGCCCACTAAATATAGATTTTAGGAGAAAAGTATGATATTTTAAAGGAACTACTACACTTCTTGTACCACAACTGCAGGTGTTTCAAAGCTCAGTGAACAGAAACCACACCTTTATATTTCAGTGCTAATTTACAGTAATAGTGATAAGTATGGAGTGTCTACACTTTCTAGAGGGAGATTTTCTTGTTTAAGATGCATTTTATGAATCACTTCATGAATAAACATTTTTATGTATATACATTTTTGAAGAGGGAATATTACTGCTTTGTCTAATCTTTGACACGGTCAGATGCAGGATAGAACATATCAAAAACTTGCAAAGCTGTGTTTGACATGTATAACCTTGTTAACCTTGTTGACATGTTATTTATACCATTAGCCCGTGAGTCTCGCAAGGTTCATTTTGGTTCTGTTACACACCATCCTGCAGAGACACCTGCACCGCAAAGCTGCTTATAAAACTTCCTGAGAAAGTTCTCATGTCACCCTTAAGAATATGGTTCTCACACGTGAGGAGACGTCATCAACTCATTCGTATAGTACTTCTCTCTGCACAAATATTCCACTCTATTATTGTGGTACTTAATTACACCTTTCGAGATGATGTGTGGGAACTTTAAGGGTAGGTGGGCAGTCTGACCTTTCAAAAGCACCTATTTTGTCCCATTATGAATATGAATGCTTGTAATGTAAAATAATGTAGCGCTGCCAAATATTGCACTTGATAGCAGATCCTTTGGATCAGAGGAAACATCCAATATGTAGGGCTGAGAAAGGTGTTTTATTTTTTTCAAGTATTAATGGTTGAAGCCTCTTGATCATATTCTATATGAATAAAATGAATCATATTCTATATGAATAAAATGAATCATATTCTATATGAATATACAGAATATACAGAAGGTACAGTTTATTGTTTCCCCTGATTTATGTTATTGTGGTAATACAATGATTGTATGTGCATTGCTTGCAGATTTTCTGCTACTTTTATTTAATTGTTAGAGTGCACATCATTGTTATTTGTTTTGGCAGGTTAGTTGATCAAGCCTGTTTATTTATGGATTATTTCTGTAATGTTAATATTAAATCCCTTTAGGTTTCTTTGGGGAAAATATTAGCTTACCACACTGTACAAAATTGAATAAAAAAAAAAGTGTAAAATGAACTGTAAAATTTTAATATGAAGTTAGTTATTGCAATTATTCTGTTATTTATAGTTTAAATGTTTCAATCTCATAAACAGAAATAAAAAAGGAATAAAAACGGTTAAAGTAATAGGCTAGTGAAACACATTACTAATCTATGATGTCAGTGATGTTATTAATGTAGCTAAATAACCAATTTATAACGTTTTGCAGCCCTCAAAATGCACTGCGTAACAGCAGTGGCCGTTATATTTACTGTCATCTGTACTTCAGATTACAGACATGGATAAAAACATTCCTGACTAACCGTGTCCTACTGTAGAGTCTACAGAGCGCACAGGTTACTGATGTCACGAGCGCTCGTTACTCATTCAAGTTTACGCAAATCGCACAAGACGTCGCGCGCTCTCAGTTCTTCAACAGGAGAGGGTGGAGATGCGCTTGACGGCATAACTGCCACATTAAAGCCCACAACGAGGACAAATGACCACACCGAACAGTTTTGTCCCATGGGCAGGGGTAAGTATAAAGATATGCTATAAAGCCTATCACCACATGTGTCTTTAAAAGTGTTACTTCAACCGATGAACCACTCATGTCTTCACGTCTCAAAATTACGCGACATTGACGCGACGTGACAAACGCTCTGCCATCGTAGTGTATACCGCTTGACTATGGCTATAGCTTCGTTTGTTGTAGAACACGTTCTTTTCCATCTGTCTAAAAAGTGACTTGAATGTCTCAAAAACTTATAAGAGGATGAATTGTTGTCCACAGAGGGTCTTGTGAGTTTGTGTGATCTCCAGCACTGAGCTCGATGTCTTCTGAATGTACGTGGTCGATCCTCGTCATGTTGTGCTTCATCCTGGCTACAAGTGCACATGGAGGTATGACATAATTATTTTCAATTTACGGGATTTTCTTTAGCCAATTTAATGGGGCAGGATTTTACTTGTATTCCAACAAACTACCTTTTCCCTGTATTTGAAGGTCTTGGAAACGGTAAAAAAGCATGAAAATAAAATTGGGTTTTTCAATGCGAGTGATAAAATTAGATTTAGCAAGAGTGCAAGTTGTCCGCATCATTGTAATTTCTAAATTGTTATTTAAAAAACAAATAGCCTAGCCTACATCGTTTGATGAAGTGGTGGGAATACGTGTCACCATGACTTTTAAAAGAAAATGTCAACATTCTGTGGTGTTGCATGTTTATTGACAGTTGAATATTATTATTATTATTATTATTACAAATAAAATAAAGGACAAGGAGAGTCCTTAGGACCGAAACTGTCTATAGTTAAATAAACGTATGATATCTACATATCAAAACCTATAAGCGTGAGAATGTGGATTTTAAACCAGATATGCTTTTAAAACAGTTGGCGTCATTGTTCAAATTGGTGTTTGAATTTGTCATGGTTTTAATTTAGTTGTTATACAACAGTATTAAAAGCTAAGAATGTAAACACATTCATAGGATTGTGGTGGACAAAATGTTATAATTAAAGAAATGACCATTAATAAACATAATGATTGGCTGTTGTGAATATTGAGGAGTACGGAGGAATGTCTATGATGATTACGACCCAGGTGCAAATATTTAATTAGATCTCTTTCAAAATAAGTGTGCACTCATAGATGTGCATTTCAACGCCAGTTTTCTGTTTCTTTTGGCATACTATTTATTTGCAAAAAATGGACTTTGGCATGCATATTATACGCAGATGGTAGGTTTAGGGGTGCGCCTTATGTGTATACCAAAATTTGTATTATATGCACGCAACAAAGTATGTGTCATAAGCATGCAAAAACTGCATGTTATATGCACATTAAACACATGCATTTCATATGCATGCCAAAGTCAGTTTCTGAATATAAATAGCACATAAAAAATGAAATCATGCCATTGATACGCATTTCCTTGTGACTGGGTTCAAATATCCTGTAAATGTAATTTTTGTTGTTTCCTCTGTATTTATGCTTCTTGCAGGAAAAGTGTGCACTGTAAGATCAAGCATAGGTGAAAAAGTCCTCTTTGGATCCAACTTCACCTTCTCCTGCATCTTTAACGAGCAATGCCCCAAACAAATGTTTCGGAATGGGACAGGAATTGAATATGAACCATTCCCCAACTCAAGTGATGAGGTGTTCGTGAATGTTGTGAATTTAACAGCGCCAAGCACCTTCAGCTGCCAGTGCAAAGGAAACCCAGAACCATGTGGAATTGACATCAAACCAGGATGTAAGCTTGTAACTTTCTATAATGTGTCTTTATTTCAGGGTTCCCACACACGTAATTCTGGTTTACTACATTTCTATAGTTCTATTTCTATGAATTTCCTAATTATTCTCGGTTCTGAAATCAGCTAAATCATAATCCAGCCCAGTCGCACATTTTTTTTCGTGGCACGGACACAATTGTTTCTAAGCTTTCGTAAGTCCAGCACGAATGGATGCATCCAGTGGAATCCTAGTTTGACATTCGTGCTGGAGTTACGAAAATAATGAAATATTTGTGCCCGTCTCATGCTAATTTCGTGATATGGTCACGAACTGCCGTGCGACTGGGTTGCATAATCATAATCTTAAATAATTGGTAAAATCCGAAAAAGTGTGGTAAAGTTGTCGTATATCATAAGACATTATTCAACCTTGCCAGAAATATGTGTTCTAGAGATGCAAAATAAAGACACAAATTAGTGGCGAATTAAAGGATTTTAAACTAATTACTGAAACTAATTACTTTGGTAAGGGTGGAAATTTTAGAACTGTGAAGTGAAAATTCATGCATGACATGATTATGTGTTTCTTTATCAGACCCTCCAGATGTTCCACAAAATCTGACCTGCATTCAGAAATTGATATCTGGCAACATTAGTTGCATTTGGACAACAGGAAGGGGTACCATAATCGGCACCACTTGTCAGTTACGGTTAGTCAAATCAGCTTTACAATCAGGATCTTTAAATTTATAGATGTAACCCAAAGCAGAGACATACATAAAGGTCTTGTGTTACTTGATGTCTTCCCTGTGCTTTTTCAGGATTCAAGATGACCCGCAACTTGTCTATAACAGTATTATGAACTCCACAGGATTTTGTCACTCCACCTTCCCCATCAAAAGCTCAATAACTTCACAGCTCTCTGTGTCGCTCACAGTCTTTAATAGCCTGGGCGCCAAAACCTCAGACCACCACACAATCATCCTCAGAAATATAGGTACATTTTTTTTACAAAATTAATCATTTCAAACATCAATAAGAGTGAAACCGTTCAGCTGAATTCACTCTTTAGAATAATGTATGCATAATATGACTGAATACGTTTTTGTGAAGTCTTCTTTTTTAGTGCTTTCTACATTTGCTGCTTTCTTAAATAATAATGATAATAATAATAATTATTATTATTATTATATGACAAGCAGTTATTCTGTACATGCCAAAAGCAGAAATACTGCATGATGCAAATCAAAGCCAGTCAGTAGAGCGTGTGGGTGAGATTTCGTTCTTGCAAAAAACTAAAGAAGTGGTTCTCAATCAAAGTTAAAGTTCTTCCTGTTAAATTATTTTAGTTTCAGTTATTTTTGTGCTAGGGCTAATTAAAAAAATATATTTAACTAGGTCTGTAGATATCATACTTTTAAAACAAAGCTCTCTCATATACAGACCATGGAAATCTTGGTTTAGTTGTTTCAGATTGTTTGCTTGCTTGTTTTGTCTTCTCTACATCTAGAGAACCTTTGCATGAAAACTAGAAAACTAGAAAAAATAAAAAAAAATAAGGACAAACACATTTTTTTGGCTATTTATGACACACATGATCCACACTAAAGATGAATTTTGTTTTTATAAGTTCTGCTTTCTTAGCAAGAAGTGTTGTGGGTAGGGGGATTCCAAAGAGTACAAATTGGGTCAGTTTGATAGAATTGGTTGTTTTTACACCAACCCACTTACTGACGTTATTATTACAGACAGCTTCAGCAAAAAAAATGTTTACCTTGACTTCATCTAATGCCAAAAATAATTGGATTGCATTTCAGCTGTAAAGTAATACAATGCACCGCTTCTCTGTTTATTTACAGTAAAACCCTCAAAGCCTGAAATTGTTCATGTGAGCTGCTCTTCTCGCTGGTGCAACCTACGCACAGACAATCACAGCTTGAACGTGGTTGAAATTCGATACAGTACAGTGAATGGGATCTGGAGCACCTGGAACACGGTAAAGCTTCTGATTGAAAAACTGCGGTTTAATTGTTGGGTTACAATCAGATTGAAGTGGTATACAGACTCAAAGCCACTTCTCTGTACCTGCAGACCTATCAGTCATCTCGTCTTGGTAAAGCTGATAAATTAAAATGCAGAGTTGCAAAGTCGGGTCGATTCATGATGACACGACAAAACCCACAAAACCTCAAAGATTAGTTTGGTCGTCAAACCACAAGCCCTCCATAATGACTCAAACCTGGAGTAAGAAATGTCAAGAAAGGGGTTTTTCTCAATCTTTATAGTTAGGAAATTGAACTGCTTACTGTTGCTGTTCGCACAGTGTACCCTCTTGATGTGTCTTTAGCAATAAAAGGATGTCTGTAAATATTCCGTACAGCATAGGATAACCGGTTTTTGCAGGAATACAAAGCGTTGTCATTGTAATGAAGAAATATGCTTAGAGATCCAAAAATAAAAAAGTGTGGTGGAAGATTTTTTTTTCCATTTGCGTACTTAGATGAGGGATAGTTCAAACAAAACGAACGTTTGTCATCATTTACTCACCCTTGTGTCCTTGGAACACAAACGGGGAAATTCTGAATGCCGTTTGGCATCAGTGATATCAAACAGTGTGTGATTCATTAATAGATGGCATGTTGTATTTGACTGCGAATGGAGATATACATCAAATGAACAGCATTTTTTCATTTTGATTCATCTAAGAATCCTGAAAAAATGTATCAGTTTCTATAAAATATATTTAGCAGCGCTCCCTTTTGAACTCTGCTTGCTTTTGTTTTATGGAAAACAGATACTTGCATAGATACATGTTCTCTTTCTGCATTTCACTAAAGAAGGAAAATAGTATCAGATGAGCTTTCCTTTTAAAGCAGTCTTTACTTAAGAATTTCAAAGGTTCCTGACAGACACTTTAACAGTATACCAGAGAAATCTGCTGGAAAACAACACATCATATTTTATTGTCTCCGCAGACTAATGCTAAGAGCATATTGAACATATCCTCACTGCAGCCATATACCACGTATAAGTTCCAGATCAGGAGGAAAATTGACCGTAGAGTAGGTCTGTGGAGTGACTGGAGTCAACCAAAGGAAGTAAAAACCAAAGAAGAAGGTAAGTTATGAAATCTATTACTCTCATAACCTTCATTAAGTCACATTTTGTAATTATGACGTTTTCTGGGGTCGTTATTGTAAGCTGCTTATTTTTTTCCTCTGTTAAAGTCGACAGAAAGCGTAAGAGGGATCAAATGAATGTAGGTAGTTACGCCTGTACTGGAAAGAGTATTTCAGAAGTGTGATGGTGTTAGATAAGCGGACTGCACTGACGTAGGACAGTCACTTTTTTGTCAGCATGTCTGAAGTGCAAAACTTGTTAAAGCAAACTTGAGTTGTGGCTGATTAAATTAACTTTTGGATTAGTTGGGGAATGATCACAAAACAGACTAAAGATTTGACTGACTTTTAGTGACTTCAAAAAAGAAAGTGGAGATTGTAAAAGTAATAAACCCCACAATATACGGATAATCAGTTATTTCCTCAATTTAAATGCCAAGGCAGATAAGAAGAGCATGACTGAACGGAACTGTTTTTCTTTTTCTTTCTCTTTTTTAGCTCCTGATGCAGTGCTTGACGTCTGGTACCTTACAGAACTGAAAGTCCCACAGTCTAACAGCTATTGTTTCCGCATATTTTGGAAGGTACGCAATGTATTTTCTATTAATATTTTATGTAGCGGTGTACATGCTACGGACAGGTCGCTGCAGAATCCCCTCCCCCCGTGCTTAACTATTCACACAGGCGCTTAAATGTCAAACCACCACTAAGTGATGGCTTGTTTGCATGAATTGCATCGTCCCAAGCAGACACACTGTTAGTCTGAAACCAAAAGTTAATCTACAGTTTCAGTTTACAAAAAACTGAGTAGGGGCTTAGAGGAAATGATGGATTTGAGAATTGGCTCTTTTAGAGTCATGTTTGTGCCTAATTGCTGAATCTGTCAAAGATTTTGGTCAGATGCATGCATTCAGACAAACCGAACTGCATAATAAAGGCTGCTTTTGTTTTTATGCTCACTTTGTTTTAGGAATTGAGTTTATTAGATGCCAAGGGAGAAATTAAGAAGTATAATATAAGTGTCCGGAATCAAACAGCAATTAACTCTACCATCGCTGATCCACCCAGGAGAAAGACAATATGCTGCTCTAGTTGTTCTGTGTCGGTGTCCGCAATTAACTCAGTGGGTCAATCTCCTGACAAATTCATTAAACTACATCCTCCAGGTAAGCATGTGGTTTTTGATGTGTTAGCAATGCTTAGCCAAATAACTGTGGTTTAATGAAACGACACTAAATTTAATGCATATGTGGTCAAAACAAGCAAGTTAAGCTGTGCTTTCTATTTACAGATCTGGTTTCAGGTTTTGTGCCACACAGGCAATTAAATAATCATAGTGTTGCCCTCTTCTGGCAAAAGCCTGCCATTGCAGGCACTGAATATGTGGTGCATTGGTATCCAGTTGGACACATAGAGGCGATTCAGTGGATTAGAGTGGTGGATTCCACAGCTAAAATTACAGGCAAGTGGAATTTAATAGTATTAGTAAAAAAAAACATTGTTCAAAATTGTAATAAAAGTAGCTAATCTCCTCCTCGTACATTTTGTCCGGCTGTCTATCCAGGCCTGCAGCCTCTAGAATGCTATGAGGGTGCAGTAACCGCTCTGCGAACATCTGGTCTCAAAACGGCATCCATTAAAGACATCTCCACATGGCAATCAGGTTCATTCTAAATGCAGTTTTCATTCAAAAGAGTCATTAATTTATATATATATTTTTTTTTTTATATTTTGGAATAAAATACATTTTATTCAGATATGATGCATTAAATTAATCAAGGTGACAGTAAAGCATTTACAAAATGATTTAGAAAGATTAGCATTTTTTAAATGCTGTTCTAATGAAAAAAATGATCTTTCTTTGTTCTTTAACATTGATCATAATTAAGTTTTTCTTTTTTTGGAATGTATTTTTTATTAGTTTTAAATTTCAGAACAGACTCCAAACTGAACAACAACAATCAAAAAACAAACAAACAATGCATAAACTAATAATAAAAAAGGAGGTGTGTGTATACATATATATATATATATATATATAAATAAGCAGTTTCAGTAGAAGAACTGAACAGAAGTTATTTAATATATAATTAATACAAAAGCATTTAATACGGGTCACCTATTGTTTTATTTTTTTATGTATTTTAAATCAAAAATAAATGTAGCCCTGGTGAGAATATAATAAAAAATGCATGACTCTCCTTATCATAATCACTGTGCCTTGGAATTTACAGCTCCGGAAGAGGGGCCAGTTCCTCAACTTTGCTCGAAGAATAGCGAGAGCTTGAATGTGAGATGGTCCGAAATCCCTCACTGGAAAAGAAGAGGCTGTTTGAAAAAATACACTGTCTACTTGAAGGACAATTTGAAGGAAGATATTTTAAATTTCAGTAAGGCCTTAATCAACCATTAATTGGTGGATAAACGTGTACAGATATAATATGTGCCGCTGGCTCCCAAGATTTCACAAACTTGGGATTTTGAAATATACTGATATTAGGAGTTTTCTAATATTGTGCTACACTTTGGCTGCAGGTGTAGAGCATCCAAAAACACAGTTTGTTATCAGTGGTCTGTCACCAGCACAATGCTACATTCTGTGGGTCACTGCCTGGACTGAAGCTGGGGAGGGACCCAAAGGAGCTGATCTCCCCTTCTGCACACAACCAGACCGTACGTGTTCATGTAGATTGTAATACTAAAACAACTTTGGTAATCATATGCTGGGTTTTAATCCAAATAAAAAAACATTTTTGTGAAAATGTTTGTTACCCATTTGATAAGTTTCACCATGTTCTCTTTCAGCTGAGCAAACGCTGTCTTTTGTGATCTTGGGTGGTGGAGCGATACTTTTGGCCTTTCTAATCGTCCTGTGCTTCTGTCAGTTCAACTCCGTCCAGAAAAGGTTAGAAGCAGCAGAATGCTATAAATTGTAAAGAAAGAAAAAATGTTTTGTGATTTAAAATGCAATGTCTGTTCTGCTCAATAGATTCTTATGCTGTTGCCAGTGTCTGATGCCTATTATTCCAGATCCAGCAAACAGCAAATGTGCAAAGACATACACTGATGACAAGGTAAATGTATTGAAAGCCAAGCTGTATTTTCAAAACAAGTGAGCTATAACTGCATTCATGGGCGCCAAGGCAAGCTTTAGCATCTAAGGGTTATGTTAACATCTAGTTCACTCAAAACTGAAAATTTAATAAGACTAATAAGACGAGTATATTATAATATATAATAAGACAGTAAATGTGTGCAAATATAGGGTCCCATTCCTATACTTGCCTGAGGCCCCAAATCCACTAAATCCACCCTGGATGCAAATGACAAAGACAGTCTTTGTAATAAAAACGAATTACTAGAAATTAGGTGCCCCCACCTAAGCAAGCCAGAGGCGATATCGGCAAGGAACCGCTTTTTAAGGCAAGTTTATAAAAATTATTTTAAAGTCCTACTTGAACTATGACCTAATTCTGCCTTAGTCTAGGCCCTTTCTGTGAAATCGGGCCAATGTCTAATTTGAGACTGATTACCCCTTAGCTCATGGCTAGTTGGTAAGAATATTAAGACATTTTCTTAAAGGAACACTCCATTATTTTTGAAAATAGGCTCATTTTAAACAATTGTGTTTTTCCATTTTCTAATCTGACGGTAGCACTTTTAGCTCAAAAAAAGTTTCTCACTCAAAAAAATGACCAGAGTTTCAATATTTTTCCTATTTAAAACTTGACTCTTCTATTGTTACATCATGGCAAAATCATCATCAAGTTCCTTGATTATTATGCCAGAATGAGAGTGTAGTTCCTAGCCATATATCCCTAGAAAATTGTCTGTTGGTTTTATGTATCTTAGTACATGTAACTACAAAATAACCAATTTTAAATAGGAAAAAATATCTCTTTGGTCATTTTTGAGAGAAATGCTAACGGTCTGATCAGATACAATGATCTATGTTAAGCTATAGCTAAATGTGCTAGACCTGAAGATCGGCTGAATGGATTAGGAAACGATAATACTCAACTGTTTTAAACTAGGGAAGTTGGAAAAAGAACCTATTTTCAAAAATAGTGAAATGTTCCTTTAAGGGTTGGTAACAATGGATTATTTCAGACCATTGCAATTTTCAAAAAGTAGTAAATCCAAACGCTCTACTCCACTTTCCTGCAATGCTGCAAACTTGCAGCTTTAAAGCTTGTTCTTTATCATGCTATGATGTATCAGTATTGTAATGGTCACACATTTGCAGGTCAGAGTTCACCAAACCTGCGCTTTGAAATGCTTTGAAATGCAAAACCTCTTTGCACGAGCTTGTGTTTCCAGTCTCCATTTCAGGTTCTCATGCACAAGAATGGAATTAAAAGTGTAGTGTGTGTGACCAACCCAAACGCTTAACATAATGGCTTTGTTTGTCCAGCTGACCTACAGTCCAATATACAGAACTGATTTATAGTCCAATAGCGCTGGGATTCTTCATTCGTTGTATCAGCCTGCTTGCTCGGAGGGAATTTTTCAGTGGATCCTTTTAAATCATTATGAGTGATGAATGAAGATGTTTCTGAGAGCTTTCTGACCCTGCATGGACAGCAACACAATTAACACATTCAAGGCCAAGAAAGTAGTAAGGAAAATAGTTTATTGTGTTTCTGGGTTAACACGTTGTTGACCCTGGAACAACATTTTAATCCAAAACTTTTGTCTTGACTAAATCTCTACACCTAAACCTAACCTTATGATAGATGACCGACACTGATGTACAATCACCCAACACTGATTGTAAGCCTGAACTTCACAAAAACTATAAACTAGTTTTTCAGATCTGATTGATAAATCACATTGTTGTTCCAGGGTTAACAAAGATGATGATCCAGGAAGATGTCGCAGATTCTGTAGCACCACACAAATGCATAATGAAGACTGACACGGAAGTGAAGAAATGATTGAATTATTTTCTTTGCACACAAAAAGTATTCTCGTAGCTTCATAAAATTATGGTTGAACCACTGATGTCACATGGTGTACTTTAACAACGTTCCTGGGCCTTGCATGTTATAGTTGTGTTGCTGTCTGTCTAGGGTCCAAATGTTCTTGGATTTCAAGAAAAATTTCTTTATGAGTGAGTCATTGAATCATTCGATTAAGCGATTTGTTAAAAATAACCTTTGGTTTATTGAACTGTTGTACAAAAGCAGTACCGAAGAATTTGTTTTAGAAAGTCAAGAATGTATTTCGTCAACTTTTTTGAATTCTGTTGAATTGATTGATTTTGGACATACTACTCTTTTCATATAGGCCAACAATTTTTTTGTCTCCTTTATAGTAGGGAAGTAGATATAGTTGGACACATGTTTAGGCGGAGTCTCAAGATGCCATTGTGTTCCACAAATTTGTACTGTTCACAAAATACACTAAACACATTTTCCCAAATGGAGTATTGGAATTGGATTTGTTGGCCGAAATTGTGTAAATATGAACTGTAAATTGAATTCATTAACCAATCCACACCTGTTCCCCTTCCCACACAGGGTGAATTCATATTCTACCTAGACCAGTGCGAATCCAGTGTGAATGAGGAGCCTGATAATGTGGAAGTGGAGGAAGTTCCCTATCCCTTCGTCTGCACCTACATTAAAAGTTTCTCTCAGGAGTCCAGCTCCTCTGATGCTACGCAGATCACCAGGATCACAGACATGACGGAAGACTACATCTCCACTCATGGCGCAATAAGTGGAGGAGAAGAGGAAGATGAAGAGGATGAGACGGGTTTGGATGAATTTGAATTCTTCCCAAGCACACAAAGCCCTTTCCTGGAGCCCCTGGTTTTAACTGGAGGGAAGCTGACGCTGGATGTAGTGAAGATAGACTGCAGCGAGTTTCTGGACTGCACATGATTCTCAAGAGGCATTAAAATCATGACCCGACTGTGACTGTATTACAGATGCTGAAAAATAAGTCGGAAAGACAATCTTTTTCTCTGAAACCCAGCCATCTCAAACTAATGTTGGACATTTTAAAGACACAATAGTGAGGAAGTAGCGAAAGCTTTCCTTTTTGCATATTGTGATGAACATCCAAGTGAAATGGATAAAGCATGGGACTTGCTTCTGTCTGTTTTTGATTGGACGAAAACAGATCTAAATGAAGCAGTTGGTTTAAGCAGACCAGAGGTTTGGAGAAGTCTGAGGCTGTTAACAGACAATTAATATAAGATACTTAACGAATGTAAGTTGTAAAGGTTTTAGGCCGTATTCTACAGAAATTCAATTTTTCCACTAAAAACACTCAGCAGCAGTCCAACACTAACTTTAACACTGTAACTTTTCAACTCTTTCACAATACATCAAGAAAACATTGCACAAGTTTCAATATCAAGGCAGACTCAGTTGATATCTACTCCAACGCAAGATGTTTGACAAACTCATTTGTCATTAGCACTGCTGAATACTGTCCTAATGTAAAGTTTGTATTTGCAGGTGAACCTTTAAAGTCCCAGAATCAAGAAAAAAAGTTTTTTTTGTTTTTTTTATATTTGTGTGGTTTACGGTCACTACTTGAAAATGCAATAGTAAATGGGGCTGTGGAGAGATGGCAACACATGAGTTTGGTCTATAGACATTGTATTTCAAACTAAACCTCAATAATTAACTAGATTTCAACATTTTCTTAAAGAAATGTAAATGGACCATATTTGCACAGACATAGCCTACTGATGGCTGCCCAACGCTTTTGCAGAATAGACTTGCAAACAGTGTCACTAAAAGAATTCAAAAACCTTAAAAGAAAAAACAAATCCAGCATCAGACAAGAGCAAGTTGGAGACGGTATAATCTCTGAAGTTAAAAGTCCACACAACAACAACTCTTTATGAATCGACCATCTTTTAATTATTGACAGAGGTCTAATAGCAGGGTAGGAATTCACACATCACTCAGCTGTTCCACACTGAACAGGATGGTGTTTCTTTCAAATCAGTTATGCAGTAAAGCTGTTGTAAAAGCAATGGGGCAAAGAAAAATGGCATTTCTAACAGGATTTATCCATAACCTGGCTCACATTTTTCAGTAAACAGGAGTGCGGTGTGTAAACTTGCTTCTTGTATTTACACTGGAATTTTGCGTAACAAGAATGATACTATCCTGAGTTACCAGAGTCAATGGTATAAAGACACCATGTTGGACTTTACAGTGGTCATTCAATAAAAAGACACTTTTTGTGGTGAGTGCAACTGAACCATCGGGACTACATCTTGGCATTAAATTATGAATCATAAATTCTACATTTAAATAAATGATTCCAGATTGTGTTTCAAGGCCCGCTTTCAGAGAACCGAGGTGTTTAATTCTACAATGAGCAGAAACAAAATACTCCAATTTCCTTTAGAAACACAGGAACCTTTACAAATTGAAAGACTAAGTTGTAGATCTTACTCCTGAAATTGCTGCCTTGTTTTGAGGCTTTTCAGTGTAAAAAGCAAGCTACGGGATAAACCAGTGTGCTCTTCACACCTATTTTTGGAAATGCATATTTTCAAGCAGCAGTACAAAAAGTATCCATGAACAATGCATAATTTCTGAGAAAAAAACAACAACAACAAAAGAAACACTGTATGAAAACATCCCTGCTACCTTATTTCTAAATACAAAACCTCGACCAATAATTTGCTTCAGAATAGCAAGAAGTCCGTCCTTTTTTTTTTATTTTTTTATAATTTTCCATCTTTTTTTCTAAAACAGGTAAAATCAGTCCTCAGGGGTGAATGGCATGGATGACAGTCTTCCATCATTTCATCTGCTGAAGGATCCATTAGCATGCAAGCCTCATAGACAAGGACCCATGGAGGAGTGATCCTCCTGGGTCAGCAGAGCGTGCCGTCTGGGCAGCTTAAGCCAGGGCTGGGAAAGCCTCTGGGTCGTCCACGTTAGGGACAGACACTCCACCGGCCTATACAGATACAAAAAAAACAGCCCATTTGAGTCAAATAACAAAACCTTTGGGAGTAATTATCTAACAAAACTTATCTTCACGCACTATAATTTTTTAATTAAAGTACAAAGTAAAATCGGTAGCAAACAAACGCAAAGCAGCATTTATTTGAAATCTATTTTAACACCACAAATTTCTTCAGTCACTTTTATTTTTAAATTTAAGGTATTCTTGCTGAATAAAATTAATTGTACATTTTTACTGACCTCAAAATTTCAACAATATATAAGTCTGCCAATGAATCAGCAAACATAACTGAATCAATAGACTTTACCTTGTCTGGCCTGCGTTCACGAGGTGGCCTGGTAGCAGCAGCAGCAGCCGCTCCAGCTCCAGGTCCAGGTCCAGCTCCACGGCCTCCTCTACCACCTCGAGGTCCTCCACGACCACGTCCTGGGCGGCCCAGATCCCCAAAGTTAATCTCCAGCTGGGATGTAATGTCATTCGCTGGTTTACGGAAGTGATGATCCCCAGCGGCATCATCAACAGAGGCCTGCAGAAAGAAAACAAAAAAACAAAACAAAAAAAAACAACACGTATGAGATATGATATAATAGAGCCACAGTTAAACAGATCTCGATTCAAGCACCCACGTTTCACCCATTTTCAAATGGCAACGATTTGCCAGAATCTTTTAGACCTTTGAAAAGGTCTTTCCGGAACATCAAATCTGTTTTTGCTCTGCCAATGACACAGAGTGCAGATATTTTCAAGGACTGATGCTATTATTCATAGAGATTGTAGATTTACATTTTCAACTCATCCCCAGTCACCCCTAAACATACTGCCTTGGATGATGATGATGTTAATTAATCATCACAGTACAAATAATAACAAAAGGAAATAATACCAGTATTGATATTATACAGAAAAAAAAATTATAATAAAATTACATTAGATAAAATGACCATGTAAATAATTATAAATGACTAAAATATATATTTTGAATATTTTCCCAATGTAAATATAACATCAAATCCTGAAGCCAATGCGAAACTTTAGGTGGGTTTACAGATTTCCAACGTAACAGAACCCGTCTGTGAGCCAGTAGTGATGCAAAGGCGATAATGTTTACTTGTCTTTGAGTCAAAGTGAGATCATCACCCAAAAATAAATTCAAAGCACATGTACTTTACATACTTTAGAAAGTGTATCAAATACGATTGGCCAGTAATTACTGAGTTTGGGGCATTCCCAAAACATATGAGTCAAATTTACTTCCCCAATGTGCCATATTATATAGGTCTTGTCGAACGTAGGATTAAAGGAAGCAACCAGAGTTCTGCTTAGATGCACATGATGCAGAACCTTAAATTGTTATTAGATTCAATCAGACACAGAAGGTGCTATCGTTCACTCTTTGTAGGGCACTGCTCCAAACTTCCTCTGAAAATACTGTTCCCAGCTCTTTCTCCCCTGCTTTTAATCTTGTTGGTTCCTACGTATAGTTTTAAGAACATCAGAATTGTATATATTCTTCAAATGAAAACTTGTAGATGAGTAGCTGCTTCAAACATAGTCTACAGGAGATTTAGATGCACTGTATGGGAATGATGGGCATTCACAAAATGATGTAACTGGGAAAAACGAAAGAGGTCAGCTTGGATCAGATTGAATTCAAGACATAAATCATTAAAACCAGCAAAAAGACCATCAATATAAAGATCACTAAACTGAGCAATGCCCTTGCCTGGCACTATTTAAATCCAGTCGAGTTTGATGGGGAGGAATTTGTGGTTGTTGTATATTGTACTCTGAGATTGAAGTGTTCGTCTCAACTGCACGTTCTCATGTATCCGAGTCCATATTTTAAGAGTAGAGTGAACAACTGGATTCAATGTATATTGGGCTATTTTAAATGGTAAGCTAGATGTTACTAGGGCTTGTAAAGACGTTGCTGTGCAGGATTTGGATTCTGTTTTACACCAATAGTTAGAGCTTGATGGGTGCATCCACTAAACATTTTTTGAACTTGAGCTGCCCAATAATAAAAACACAAGAAATTAGGGAGAGCTAACCCTCCATCATTCTTATTTTTCTGTAGAAACACTTTCCCATCCCACATGAAACTAGAAATAATTTTTCTAATCTGTTGAAAAAGGCTTTAGATAAAAAGATGGGAAGGCAATGAAATAAATATAAGAATCTAAGAAGAACCGTCATTTTCACACAGTTCAGTAACTAACGCTTCTAATAAAATGTTTTGTTTATTGCATTGTTAAAAAAAACTGACTGGATGTGAAAAATGTAATTGAATCACTCATTGAACAGATTTGTTCAAAAAAATGCTGATTCATCCAATAATGAAACAATTATTTTAAGTCACTGAATCATTCATAATTTGAATATTAAAAAAATGGTGCAGTAAATATATGATCTTAAGTAGATTAATTAAAATGCTTAGCCTGTTCAAATTAAACACTCAAGCAGACTACAGGAATATTTTGTCATATTACTTTTACCCCCAGTTTCACAGACAAGGCTTAAGCTAGTCCCAGACTAAATTACATGTTTGAGCGGTCTCAGATGAAAATATCTTGCTCTGGCATATCTTAAATCATGACAGTGTCATTGTTCTGTGTTAAGATGCACACCTGTAATAACTTACAAGACATTTTTGTAAAAGTTGCTTAAATATCTTAATTTAACTAATGCCTAGTCCTGGCTTAAGCTAAGCCACGTTTGTGAAACCAGGCCTTAGTGTCTTGATCTCTATGAAACAAAAAAAAAAAAAGATTCTCAATTCATCCAGAATCATCCAGCTCTATGATATAATATTGTCCTTTTCTATGAAACTGAAGTGTTAGTTTGAGATCTATAACTATGAGTTTCTTATTTGGAATGAAAAGGACTGAAGCACCAAAATGAGACAATGAATGTGATGAAATAACTTCTCTAAAAACAAGCTGAAGGCTGTACTTTTAAAATAATGATGCCACTAAATGGAGAGCAATCATGTTCCTCAAGCACACTTCCAGACTACTTACAATAATAATAAAAATAAACAAATACATCAATTTTAAAAATTGTATGACTTTTCTTGGTCATGAAACAAAAAGCTCACATGCTGTCATTTTACTTACATCCTCAGCCTTTGACTTGTGCAGAACATATCCTTTCTTCCAATCAGCTCCCTCGTTGGCCTTACGAATGTTGAATTCCACTTTGGCTCTATCTTTACTCTGCTGGGCTTTCCATTCATCCAGAGTCATCTCCTTAGCACTTTCTTCTTTAACCTCTTCGACCTCATTCTCCCTGTGGAAACATCAACATAAAAATTGAGCTAAAAGTCCTGTTCAATGAGTTGAACCATAAAGATATCAATTAACAAGCACCACAATTAAGAACATTAATTACCGTTAAATATTGTAAATGTGCTTTTAACAGAACCATTGTTCTTGAATCAATCCTAATGTTACCACTAAGTTTTTTTTTTAATTATAGGTGGGAACTTATTGCTGACAGTGCCGGCAGCAAATGGCAAGCGGTGACTCAGCAGTGTAATTTAGAGCTGAAGTGTACACACTTGTTCTCCGAGTCAGCAGGTGGGTGCTCCTCTCCTTCAGGGGTGTCCTCAGTAACATTTGACTGGTCAAGCTCGCTGTAAATGGAAAGGAATGCATGCATTTTCACAAAACTAGTATAATGAACCAAAATAACCTCCAACTGACCAGACTGTGAATCAAATTCTTCTGCGTTTCTGGCAGACAAAGGATCTGTTGCTCCACTGACCTCAACTCATCCTTAACAGTGCCCCAGTTATGAGATCCACTCCCTCCTCGTTTTTCCTCTGCTCTCAGGCTGCTGAAACAAAAATTAACACTTAGCTTTGATATGTCACACAGGCGGCAGTACATTGCGAGTTAACATGTGGATGCAAATGACTTACGATCGGTCGCTGCCGCTGTGTCTGTCAAACTCGCGTTTGCCACGAGAGTCAAAGCCATCAGTCCTGCCAACACCTCTGCCCCGGCCTCCGCGCCCTCCTCTGGGACCTCCACGACCCCGGAACGGCCTGTCACCAACAGACCTGAAGAGGAGAGAAAACAAAGCATTAAAAACAAAAGTAACCTTCAGTTTGAATTAAATATTTTCAATACAAAACCTCAAGGATCTACCATGTACTACCACACAAACAAAGGCCAGTCAACTCACTTCTCTACAGAGAATTCTCCACCCTCAGCAGGTTTTTCCTCAGCGGGTTTGTCAAAGCGTCGTTCACGTGGTGGCCTCCTGTCAGGCCGCCTGTCAGCTGGTGGACGACCCTCCCCCTGACCTCCCTGAGGCTGGGATCCCGGCTGACCCTGCTGGTCCGGTCGGCGGCCCATTTTCCTTACACCTGCTAAACAGACACAATAATAATTCAAATCTGTTGACACTAACAATCAATAATAAATGTATCTGAATCATAAATTTCACTTTAATGTGCTTAAGTGCAAAAATTGTCATTCCCTCAACCCTCAAATTTCCAATTGACCAATCAATATTACATTTCTTTTAATTTAAAGCAAAGGGTATTATATATTATTTTACTGATGTTTGATTACCTATTGTTCAGAGGTAAATCTTTAAAATTAAAAAAAAAAAGTTCTCCAGAATTGTGATCTTCATTCTAAGCAAAAAAAAAAAAAAATAGTGATTCTCATTTTCTATATATATTAAATCCAAAAAAGTTAATGTTATTGTTTCTTAAGAAAACTAAAACATGGTTACTATATTTAAATCCATGGCAGCCACCAAATCAACCATGGTACTTGTAGTAAACCTGTGGTTAAACAAATTATATTAAATACATGCATGTTTTTAATGCATGTAAATTCTTGCACACTATCCTCTTAACTGCGAAAATGGACGGTGCCAAAATTCTTTGAAAGGGAAGAACGATGTAAACAATTATTTCATTACTTCTTCAGACTGACTGGTTAAAAGTTGTGTGTGTTCCTTATCTACTCGCGCAGGAAGACGTGTGTGTTTTACTATACTTAGCTTTCACACTAGCAAAACAATAAACCCCACGTTGCTGGTCTTGATAATAATGGTTTGCGCCTCTTCACTGATCCCACCCTCCACCTACAGAAATAGACGCTCTCGCGCGACCCAACAGCTGATCACGCGCCCGCCGTCCCGCCCGCGCGCACCTGTTCACGAGCCGCTGCCTCTTCTCATCCAGATCAGCAAGGGCCACTGACACCCGAAAAAACCCCACTTGACAGCACTAACTTCAGAATAGTTAAGACCGGCGCATTTTAAAAGCGCGTAATGAAGTTAAAAGCCTGCGTTGAGCGACTAACAATAGGAGGGTTTTCAATGGGAGTGTCATGTCTGAGAGGACGGACTCCGTTGCCTCAAACACGAGGTTGGAGCTGCACTGCTGCTCGACGCTAATAAAAAGCCATGCGATAACGGAATGTGTATTCGGGGACTATCAATAAACAGTTTTTTTAGTACTAAACGGGAGATTTTCACTAGCATGTCGAGATAAATGCACATATATACCCTACTTTTACCAAACAAACTGATGGTTATCATTAACGTTAGGCCTGCTGCTCATGAAGAATCTAGAAAATAATTAAGCAGCAACAGGTTCCACTAACGTGCGTCACACAGACACAATGAACGACGCGACAAAAGCGTTTTTGCTAAAATAACTAAGTTTTTGAGACGTCAGGCTGTTCAACAATAGTGATGTGCATGACCTCATGGGCTTAGTAGCGCCTTTTGCAGACTGTTCACCCAGAAAAGTGTGAGAAAGACATGTTCAGTGCAAGCGATATTTACCATCTTTCTTGAGAGGAACGGGAGCTTGTGTCTCTTCCTTCTTCTCGGGAGCTGGGTTTCTTCTTTCTTTCTGTGACTCCTTTTTGGGCTGCTTTGCAGCCTGCGATGCAGGCTTGGCGGCACCAGGAGCGGTCGCGTCCTTCTTCTTCTGTTCAGCCTGCTTTAACACCTCAAATGGATCCTCTTCATCATCAAATAGCTGGTCGAACCGATTGGTTACGACACAGCCGAAACCTTCTTGCAGATGTCCGGGCATGATGGCCCCCTTTCAGCAGGATTCTCCTCCGATTCTACGGGGCTTGAGCGAGCACTTCGCTGCGAGATGCCACAAGATGGCTGGAAAAGACTTGCGCTTCTCTTCCGGCGTAAAAGACATCCGGGACTCTGACCGCAAGGTCTTATGGGACATGTAGTCACATATACTGTATGCTCCAGAGAAAAGAGACAGAGAAACGACTCAAAATAGTTTTAATTTACTAGATTCGTTTTTTTATAGTCATTGTACTAAAATGATCTATTATTGTAGATTATTGGTTATTGTAGAAAATTATGTTATGATCTATATATCTAAATATTTCGCTTCATTTTTTTTTTCGTGTCAAAACTATAACTGCCTATAAATTAACTTCTCTCTTTAACAAAATATAAAAAAATGTGTTTTACGTATTGACACAGACCTTTAATACCCCTTTCAAGCTCACATGTCAGATGTAACCCCATGACTGGTCTTCAAAACAGCTCAAATTAGATTTGGTCTACTGGAGTAGGCTATCCCTATCAAAGCAGTCATTCAGCAAATATTTTCAACAAAAAAAAAGAAATATATATATATAATAATGTCTCAAGTTAATTATTAGGATCAAAGCTTTGATTCTCTTTCCAGTTTAATTAAAGACCTAGAAATGCATGAATAGAGTAGGCTAAAGTGGGATATGATGATAATTATGTTGTTACAGGCCTATATTTGTCTACCAGAAACAGGTGAACAATGTAATTCTATCACATAAAATGATCTTAAACTTTTTCTTTCTTTATTTACTACTTTAAAATGATGTAATGTTTACATTGGTATTGTTTTATCCTTGTCTTAGACCTAAATTCTCACACTTACATCATTATAAACCTATTTTGGTTAACACTGACTTCCACTGTATGGAAAATATTGGGAAATTTCTCAGAATTCCTCTTTTACACAGCAGTCAGACAGGTTTGGGGTTGTGTGAGGGCGTGTTCACACTTGGCATGCTTTGATTTAGTTAAAACATTGGTGCAGTTAAGCTGTACGGCTTAAGTGTGAAGAAACACTGGTATGCACCAAAGAAACTTTTATGGTGAACTTTGATGAGGTCAGCCTGAAATAATAGAAAACATAAAAACCAATAAAGAACCATTTTGTCTGCAATAATCCCTAATATGTAGGGGAAATATTACTTGTGTGCAAATTAATGTATTGTGTGTCATTCAGGTTCCTCAAAAAGTGTATAAAAGTAATTTAATTGCACTGACTTTAGCTATTAAATCGTAGAGCAAGTAAAACTGGTATAAGCTACATACCAAAAATGCCCAATTATCAGTTTCCACCATAAACAATTTATTTGTGAGAACTGTTAACGTTCATATTTTCTGGCAATAATATGCATGAAATTAAATAGGCTACTAGTTTAAAACAGGGGTTTTCTCCACCTCTCACACCTTTAACATCAGTGTGCAATCTAATTTTTTTCTTGTCACAACAAAATGTCTTTTATACTGACAAAGCTTCATTGTGAAGTGCTAAACTTTCTTCAAACTGTAATAAAGGCAGAAGCAGTGATGCTCGTGCGCAGGAGGACAAAAGACGGCTGCCATGGACATTCAGCTAATGGACCCTTGACTTGACTACAATTCGTGGTTTATTGCATTTATCGGCGTGCAAGGATGCCGAATGTGGTGACGGAGGCGATGATTGAGTCTTATGCGCTCATGATTTTGGTGATGTCAGCGTTTTTTGTGTACTTTTGTGGCATGGTCTGGGCATTCTGCAACCCTAAACTCAGCGGCGCTGAAGAAACAGAGTGCGACACGAGCAGTTTTTCACAAGTCCCTTTGCAACAAATCTTTGCGGATCCTGAAGATGTGGAGACAGCTCAGCCGGTACCTACAAGACATTTAACCAGCCACGAGATGCTGTATGAACCGACACGCACTTACATTGCCTCATCCTATATTGTGGATTAATACTGTTTAGTTTGAAGAAAACACAAGTATGTTCAAGCTTCATTAAGAGTTAGCCTATATACCAAACATCTGCACCAGAGGACTCCAGCGCCAAGACAAGGTAACACTGACCAATCGTTGATGCTCACAAATCTTTATTTTTTTTTTTTTTTTCTTACAAAACATACAAAGTCAAGATGGTTTCAGCATGCACGTTTTTTTATTAATACAGGGAACTGCATCTTTTTGATCTTCGACACCATGGCGACCCATCAATATCTGCAATATTGCCAACTCTCAACCAGGAGTATTAGAATCATTACTTTCCGATTTGTGTAATAAGCTAATTTAATGCTATGTAGTTTAATAAATTTGTTTAAAGGCACGTCATATTACTTTGTTGCAGTTGTTTTGTGCAGAAAATCTAAGTTGCACACATGTTTCTGTACTTCTGCGTTACTCATTCATATTTATTTAGTTTGTAGGAACAGGATCAGATCTGTACAATACAGATTAAGTTCATATTTTAAGGTGATTTATTAATCATAAAATGTACATACACAGTTCCACACATACATTTTTATTCATTTGAAAGAGCAGATTTAGTTTTCTTTTTCACAGCCTGTACTGATTTTGGCCCAAATCTATCAGAAATGACACTATAATATACACAGTATATTTTTTTCAGATTAATCAGATCATCTCGGAAGAAACCCCTTTGGGGGCAGAATAAAATGCACATTAGAAATAGCTAAAAATACATGCCAGACTTGTGGTCCGAGAAGACTGATTGTTCACAGTAATTACAATTGTAAAAACCATTCAATTTGGAATGCACTGCAACAAAACCAATATAAAAACTGCACAATACTTATGACTTAAACAGTAGAGCATGGTGACAGCAAAGCCAAAGTTGTACATTTGATTGCAAGGGAAAGCAAGAGCAATGCAAGTCAGTTTGAATTAAAGTGTCTAATTGCATTAAAGTTCTTTTTGAAAATGCAATCTAAAATCATAAGTGATGGACATGACGTGTTTCATAACCATGCTAGATTAGCATAATCATTTCATATAAAGTGTTTCTATAGATCTTCAAGAAAAATAAATATTCATGAGGTGTTTATCCATTCCTTAGAGTATACTTCAAGATGGAAATGTGTTATAAGTAACAGAACGCATGAGGTATTAGTTTTTTGCTTTGATATCTACATCCTCATCTCTCAGTTTCTTCCGCACTGTATCCTCAAGTTGTAATAACTTCACATAGAGAGCCTCTGACATGTTTTCATCAATATCCATCTGAAAACAAATATGGACAGTATCAGTAATGAATAGTATATGAACAAGATCAACAGCTGAGTAACTTTGCATAATGAAGCAAATCACAAAGCATTTGAAAACCTTTAATTTGCTTTTAAAATAGCCTTAAAGGTGCCATAGAATGCATTGAGAGAATATTTTAAATTGTTCTCTGATATGTACATAGAAGGTATGTAGCTT
>JAUMHQ010000058.1:11608133-11619390 GCA_032361165.1 Enteromius paludinosus
TGTCCATGTACTGAACTGTTATTATTCAACCATGCCAAGGTCAATTCAGTTTTCCATTCTATGGCACCTTTAAAATAGACTGAAATTGGCATTCCAAAAGATAAGTGAGAGAACCTGATTGTCAGTTCTGACCTTGTTTGGTTGGGTGTAATTGTTTCCAAGCCCAGAGGTCAAACTGTGGTATTTGGCCATCGGGTCCAGTGACTCAGGTTTCTGCATGAACAGCCAAAACTGTGTAATAAAAAACAATAGATGAAAAATGACACTAGGAGAAAGCGATGAGGCCCAGACAACCTTGAATGAATCGAGTCCTGTCTCCATCTGACATGCAACACTAAGCTTCACAAACTATTAGAATCAAAGTGGCTTTCACATCTTAACTTATTTTTTGTACAAAGAAACATTGACAGTTTCACTGTTGAACCATTCGGAAGAAATTCATGGAGTACAATTCATTGTTAAACTTGATGATGCTAAATACACGTTTGTGTTGGTGCTGGTACTTACCAAAGCCTCTGCTCCATTGTAAGGTGAGAGGGTAAAAGTGTTGGTGAAAATCCTTATCTGATGAGACATTAACATCATCTATGTGATTTTTCTATTATTGTGTTGATATACAAAATTACATAAATTGAAGACTTACAAGCCACATTATTGGCATGATGAGAGTCCAGAAGAATGATGGTAAAATGCCATAGGTGAGGTTAGTCATGACCAGACCAGGACAGATCACTGATGAGTACAAACCCTGTGAACAGATCACTGGCTTCATGACTAAATCACAGTTATGATAATCATAAATAATTATGGTACAAAACAGGCTTCATCAGGTCTTACCCTGGAGGTCCAAAGCACTTCAGAGTTTAGCTCCAACCCTGATAGAAAACTCACCTACCTGTGAGTTTCTAATGATCCTTATACACTGATTAACATGCTCGGGTGAGTTTGATTAGGGTTAGATCCAAACTCTCCAGTGTAAGATTTGATGAAGCCTGGTATAAAACATGGCGTGTAATTAATAGTTTTTCTGTAGGAAGCGTTGAACTTACCTGGTTGTTGTAGTGACGGTTTAGGGCTAAGCTAAGTAGATCAGACGCATATTTTGAGGAGCTGTAGGGCTCACGGCCTTTCTGATGCTGTATGTCATCTAGACTGAAAGCCGATCGCTGGGCATTACTGGAAGATGTCCAGATCACTAGAGAATTGTGGTCCATTTGACATAGTAATGGCTCCAGTTCTCTTACCTGTCCCAGAAACAAAAAATACAGCTGGTTTAGTGATTGCACTGCTTCATTTCTGCACCAATTTGAATTGCTCCACAGAATTACAAAAAACTCAAAAGACAAATCAAAAGCTGAGAAACCAGCTTCAGGAGATTTTTGAGTTTTCTCAACTTCTTGTATCTAGTTTATACAACAACATTTTTTAAGTTTTCTTAACTTTTGGATTTTTACAGTGCGTAAACTATTACCATTAGTTGAGCCATAAAAGTCCTGTATATAAATTTAAAAAAAAGTGTTTTTTTCTGGATTCTTTGAGAAATAAAAAGTTAAAAAGAATAAAATTTATTTGAAATTGAATTTACTGAACAACATTCTTTTTGTAATATTTAAAACTGAGTTTATCGGTTTAATACAAATTTCCTAAAACCTTTTTTTAACCTAAAAAGTATTATTATTATTATATGATATTATATTATAAACTGATCAAAAAGAGTGTGTGGGGTGAGACAGAAGCAAAGGGCAACTTGACTAGAAATACAAGCCTCGCTCCTCCTCACTCAGTGCCGTTCCAGCAGAAAATCGATACGTCTTGTCTGGCCTTCGAGGACATGCAGTGTCATATCTACTGCAAATTTAATGTTTGGGCCACTTGAGCCACAATAATACAGCTGTATAAAGAAGCACGAGGAAAGAGCCCTCTGCTCGGCTTCCAACACTGATGACCTTAGAGCAAATGAACGAGCTCTTTAATTAGCAAACAGCAACAAAGAAGCACAGGGTTGCAATTTGAGGACTCAAAATAACTTCAGCACCAGAGAATTTCAGATGAATTATTGATTGGGACAGCTGCCAGAGAACAAGTTGTTGACAACAGTGAAATGAATCCTGTGGCATTTATGAGTGAAATATTGTTCCAGGAGATCTTTTTGATCTTGTTTGATAACGTTGTATCGAAAAAACTAAAAAAAGGGAAGTGTGAATAACGTTGAAAAAAAATAAACTACTTTTTCATTTTTTGTTATTACATTTATTTTTATGTATGGTCATACAAACACAAATTTCTAATCCATCAACTTACCAGAAGGAAATGACCAAAAAGATTAGTGGCAAAGATCTCCTGCAAACCATTGGGTGTGACCTTATCTTCCTGGGTCAGAAGACCCTCCCCCGTGGCAAACATGCGAACCATATTACTAATGGGAAGAAAAATATAACAATGAATTATTCAGACAGTGTTTATGGGTCTGGTGGGCCAGTTACATTATTGTCAATTTTGTTAAAATACTACTAAAATATCTATACTCCATCCCAGTTACAAGCAATGCAAACAGCATATATATGGTTAATATTTGCCCTTTACCTTTGTAAGATTATCTTCAGTGTCAAAGTTTTTTTTTTGTTGACATTTCTCTGTCACACCATAGGACACATTGATAAGTCAACTACCTATATACAGTATGCAACAATCAATGCAATAAACTGTACGGAGCATGATGGATGCATTATAAGCACATTTTTGTTTAATGTGTTTGGTTATGTAAGCACTACGTGTCTAAATTTTTTTTATTTTATTTTATATACTGTATTGTATTATTATGTTTAAGTATTGTAAATAAAATAACAGTAATATTAGATTTACAGTTTAGGAATGTAATGTTGGGGCATACATTTCCTTTATAGCATTTAGAAACTAAAAAACAATTTTCAAATATGTAAGGACTGTAAGATTTTTTAGATTTTTACACCACGGTGCATACTATTGTGTGATTTATTACTCTATATTTGTCTATTTCAGTATAAATTACTTCAGTGTCACGTGATCCTTCAGAAATCATGCTGATTTTGTTCTAAAGAAACATTTATTTTTATTATTATTAATATTACAAATATAAAACATACGACTACCACTACTAATACGGTCTTTACTGTCACTTTTAATTAATCGAATCTATTGTCACAAAAAGATTTCTGACTCTCACAGACCTTTAACTTCTATAAGAGGCTGTTACCTGTATTAATGGCATCTGTTTGAACTCGTTATCAGTATAAAAGACCCCTGTCCAAAACCCTTTAAACAGTGACACTCCAAACTCCACTATGGCCAAGACCAAAGAGCTGTCAAAGGACACCACAAACAAAATCGTAGACCCGCACCAGGCTGGGAAATCCCAGAACCACACGGGGGGACCTAGTGAATGACCTGCAGAGAGCTGGGACCAAAGTTACAAAGGCTTCCATCAGTAACACACAGGGGCTCAAATCCTGCAGTGCCAGAGGTGCCCCCCTACTTAAACCAGTAAATGTCCAGGCCTGTCTGAGGTTTGCTAGAGAGCATTTTGGATGATCCAGAAGAGGATTGGGAGAATGTCACATGGTCAGATAAAACCAAAATAGAACTTTTTGGTAAAAACTAAACTTACCGTGTTTGGAGGAGAAAGAACACCAAACTGTACCTACTGTGAAGCATGGGGGTGAAAACATGCTTGAATGAATGGGGCCATGTATCGTGAAATTTGAGTGAAAAACTCCTTCCATCAGCAAGAGATGAAATGTGGTTGGGTCTTTCAGCATGACAATGATCCCAAACACACCACTGTGGCTTTGTAAGAAGCATTTCAAGGTCCTGGAGTGGCCTAGCCAGTCTCTAGAGCTCAACCCCATAGAAAATCTTTGGAGGGAGATGAAAGTTTGTGTTGCCCAGCGACAGCCCCAAAACACTACTGCTCTAGAAGAGATCTGCATGAAGGAATGGGCCAAAACACCAGCAACAGTGTGTGAAAACCTTGTGAAGACTTACAGAAAACCTTTGACCTCTGTCATTGTCCACAAAGGGTATATAACAAAGTATCGAGATGAAATTTTGGTATTGACCAAATACTTATTTTCCACCGTAATTTCATAATGCTGCAATGTGATTTTCTCATTTTGTCTCTCATAGTTGAGGTATACATATGATGAAAATTACAGGCCTCTCTTATCTTTTTACACGGGAGAACTTGCACAATTGGTGGCTGACCAAAAACTTTTTTGACCCACTGTATAGCTACATATACAATTACTGACCCAAAAATGTAAAACAGCACTGCTATAGTAAGAAATACTGTACCAAGAAAACAGGCCTTTATAAAAGGCTTTGTGATCTACCCTGGGATTAGGCATGATACCAGCATTGAGATACAGACAGTCCAGTCTGTTGTACCTGTTGAGGGGAGAAAAAAAACACACATTTTAAACAAGTTTAAGTTAAGTACCGCTTTAAAGTTAAACATTTATTTTATGTTATATCTTACTCAGAAAGGAGGTTTCAAATGTGTTCCTAGGTGACACCTAATCTGCTTAACTTTGTATAGATTTATGTATAAACGCATTTACATTTATGTAGAATGTATAAGTGTATTAGATTTAATTTGATTTATTTCAAAAAGTACCCAAACTGTTCAGACAGCATTGGTTCAGGCTTACTAATTGAAGGCGTGGTTTCACAGACAGTGCTTAGGTTAAACCAGGGTTAGGCAATAGTTCAATTAGAACATTTTAGTAGTTTTTATAAACATAACTGAGAACATCTTGGAACGACACAAAGGCAATTAAATATTTTTTAGATCAGTTAGTGCAAGCTTGCACTTTCAGTTGAAACAGTCTGGGATTAGCCCTAAGACTTTGTGAACCCATTGGTTAGCGTATTACATTTTAATAAGCACAAATGAGATTTCACAGCTGCAGTGCAACTTAAATTTTAGTCTGTTTCTTGACATAAAACTATGAGAAGACTTGAAAAGATTTGGAATATAGCGGATGAGTCAATGGATTACTAATTATGGTGCTTTTTAGAGCTTGACACCCCCCTGGTCACAATATGCTTAAACTGTATAAAAAGCATTTAATATATGAAGTCTACTCAAAATATGGTGTATTTTGGCAATCAGAGACTGGGATGTCTTACTTCCGCTTGAAATCTTCAGCAGCCCTGAGCACAGAGCGCATGTTGCCTACATCTAAGTGCAGCAGAGTAACCTGAGCTTGAGGGTGAGACACTAGAAGAGCCTGTCGGGCAGCCTCAGCTCTCTGCATGTTCCTGCAGGCCAGACAGAGCTGCAGCTGGGCATCCTGGCTCAGTAGACGCTCACACAAGGCAAGGCCAATACCACTGAGTGCACAATAAATGCAAACAGGTTCTTATGGAGTGAACATACACATGCATGCAAACAGGGTTAAATGAAGTAAAAATTAACATGCACTTATTTTTTCTCAACTATTGGTTATAAATGCAGAAAATAACAAATGCAGAATAATACACTTTATAAACATTTCTTAATTTCTGTTATTTACAATAGCATCATTGAAAAATAACCTAAAAGCTCTCACTACAATAAGACATAACAGAATGACATTAAAAACAGTGATGTAAAGTTGCAAAGAATACAATTATACACATAATTGCTTCGTTACCTGTTTGCACCGGTTACCAACACGACTTTTTTCATCCTATCTTCGCATTCATACAATATATGACTTTGCTGCCAGTGCTACTGTACTATATCCCCTTCTAACGTGGTATTTCACCAGCGTCTGTGTACGGATGGAGTTTGCACAGCCGCCATGGCGTGATTGGAGGTCACACTTCTATCGACCAATCAGATGCTTTCTTCCTGTGACGTGACATCCACCCTGACCAATCCAGACTTATCCACTGTCAGACACGCGAAACCAATCGTCGGAAACCAAAGTAATAGCAGAAAATGCTCAGAAACTGAATTTTAAAATCAGATTTATTTGGCAGTAAACCAATGCACGAAATCAAAGTGAAATATTTGAATACACACGATGTTAAAATGTATGTCTTGATACATTCTGGTACGCAAATGCCAAATTCACTCATGTTTGCATAAAAATAACACGTTTTATTACTGTTAAAGTATGAAATCTGTGCTTTTATAATTATAAAATGCCTAGACAACAAGTTTAAAGGTTCATCAATTTAATATCTTATGTACAGTTTCCTACCATGTACAATAGGTTGTTAGAGAAAAAAAAAATAGTTAAGAGGACTGCTAATAAAACAACAATAATAATAATAAAATACAACACACACAGTACAAAGCTTAGAATAAAAAGAATAAGCATCACCTAAAAAAATCCAGTTTTTCCATGCATTGTGATTGTCAAAACAGATGATATGAAACTGTCCATTTCTTCTCCTCACAAATATGTTTTGTGGAATGTGAATGTTTTTGTAAACAAACCCAAAGCCTCTTATTACGGTTTCATGTGGTTATGGTTTGGAGAAAGAACATTTAACTGACTTGTTGAAAAACTAGGTGATAAAACATTTAAACAGTGCAGAATTAAAGCATATCTATAATGCAACTTCATCAGTCATGTCAAGAACTCTAAACGTAATCTATACACAAAGATAAATGACTTTCAAACCCACAACTAAAACACTTAAGACTGGCAGGTATCTCAACCAACCCCAAATGGTGCACACATTTTTTAAAATATGGTCATATACAATGACCCAGCAAAAACGATTTACAAGTGTACAAGTTATTACAAAACAGATTTCCGAGTGTCCCATTTGCAACACTTTTCACATGCCAAAACATATCACAACTTACTGTAAACCATCATAGTGCATCTGTTCAATACAAATCCAGTATTTATCCCACGCTTTAGCAATTCAGCACCACCTAGAATATACTCTGACATAAAAGTAAGACAAACAGCTTTAAAATAAGCTTATTTTAATATTTTTTTTTACAGATAATAAAAAATTAGCAGGTGATAATAAATGTACTCACTACCCCATTTGGCCTAATTTGAGATTAGATTAAAATATAAAGCAAACGCAATGAAAATGTGAAATTAGCATTCAGTAATATAACTATATGCGATTTCATCCAACTTCATGCAAGCATCGGAAGACATTTCTTTAAAAGAATTATGTCTATTTAGAGCTTGTTACACTGAAATGCAAAAGTTGTGTTGAGGAAAGAAAAAATAAAAGAGCTCAAATGAAACTGACTTAATTATCACCCTAACAAGATTCTTTAGTCAATAAAACAAGAAAAGCAAAACACTTACATAATGCAGTATGCTTAAATATAAACACAACATATAGGTAGTTGCAGGATAACTCTCATATATATTTTTTACATGTACAATTTTAATTGATTTTTTCTGATTTTGTATTTGAAATTATGTAACAACCATATAAATTGGCTTTCTGTTAATCCACTTGAGTGCAAGTGGTCTTTGCAGTTTACTACAAAGAAAAAATATGTAAAATTCTAAAATACTTTAGCATTTTCAATAAATGAGATGAAAATATACACAAACGTCAAGAGACATCAAGATAAAACCAAAGGTGAATCTGAATGTCAATTAATGGTTTTTATTTACATTCAAGCTGTCTTCGGCCTCAAAATACTGAAAACAACATTAAATTGGAAATAATAAAGGTAGCCAATACACTGTTTTTTTGGCATTTCAATAATCTAATAGATATTTTAGAATATTTAGTTATTTGGAGAAAATACACCAATTATTCTGCGATAAAGGTGCTTCAATTCATTGCTACATTTTCTTTGTCCTAGTGCTGCCCAGGTATTGTAAGCCAGCTGAAGGCACTTAGTTAGGGGGTGTAGTTCAGTCGTACAATATATATCAGTTTGCCTTTGCACACTCACAGTGAAAATTGCTACAGAAAAATTCTAGACTCTGATCTCACTTATATACGAAAACATAAAACGGTGTGTAGTTGACTGGAGTCCTGCGGGCGCACTGAAATGTCTCTGGAAGTGCCAAGGTTGGCACATAAGTGGACATTACGGCTTGCAATCCAGTAACGTGTGATGAATCTCCTGAAAGGATGGACGCTCTTTGGTGTTCCTGTTCCAGCAGCTCAACATGAGCTTGTAGACGGGATCAGGACACATTGGTGGCTGAGGCAAGTATATCTGAGAATAAGAAGTGGTGCACTCTTTAAAAAATAGTTCTAAAAGGTTTTTTATGTTGTTGTTGTTTTGATGTTACAGAAGAACCATTTTCAAATGGTTCAAAATGTCATGGGTCAAACTAACTCAAAACACATTGGAAATCACACACACACACAAGCAAACATACACACAGGTTACTTATTAAATTTCTTACAAATTGTATTGTTTTGGCATGTTGATTTTCGGTAAATTGCCCAGAAACGACCAATTCAAAGTTTCTATGAGGAAACCTTTTGTGCAATGGGAAGGTTCAACCTTAATGGACAAATATTTGGATGAATAAGATCAGTTTAACCAGATCTTTTGTATCTACAGATATACTTGTACCTGTCTCCTTTGATCCCGGAAGAACTCTCCTGTGTTTTCAATGACCTGCTCATCTGACAGCTGTGAGTAAGGCTGCTCTTTGCAAAAGGTAAGCATCTCCCAGAGGGTTACGCCAAAAGCCCAGACGTCACTGGATGTGGTGAATTTCCCCTGTAACGACAAAATAATCCTGTGTCTAGAGATTTATTTGAAGCCAGAAAATTCAAAAATGTGTTCTTCTAGGAGACTTTTCAGAGTATAAGTTAGAATATTTCTAGGTTGTGAATGTGTCTGACCAGAAGAATGCTCTCCCAGGACATCCAGCGGATGGGCAGCACCGCTCTGCCCTGGATACGGTAGTAGTCTCCGCTATACAGGTTTCTACTCATCCCGAAGTCTGCAATCTTGATGGTGTAGTTCTTTCCTACTAGGCAGTTGCGTGTGGCCAAGTCTCGATGCACGAAGTTGAGTGATGAAAGATACTTCATGCCTGAAGCAATCTGTGTGGCCATGTGATGTAGGTTACTGTAACTGATACAGTTAAAGCAGAATGTGAGTCATTACCTGGTGACCTTAAGAAAATTTGTTTAGCAACAACATGTTACTCGTTGATTCATCAGATTTCTGTTTTTGTTCGTAATAACAACTTTTGGCATGTACCTGACTGTGGGAGCATTGCTAAGGAGAGCAATCATGCCCTCAGGCTCATGGCGAGACAGGAACTGATTAAGGTCTCCGTTCTCCATGTACTCTGTGATCATACACAGAGGGTCAGAGCTCATACACACCGCCAGCAGCCTGACGATATTGGGGTCTTTCAATCTTGACATGATCTTTATCTCCTTCAAGAAATCATTCCTGTAAAAAAAAAACATGAATAAAAATGGAGCTATAAATAAGAACGGCAACTCATGAATGTTGAAGCAGCTGCATGTATTTGATGTTCATTAGGATGCAGTGACAGTGTTGTAACTTTAATTTATGGAAGTCATGATTGTGACATTTGGACTTGCTAACCTAGCGTTTTTATTTGCATCCGCTCGAAGCATTTTAACTGCTACAAGCACTGTTTGGTTTTCGATGACATCGAAGGAGAAGTCCTCATCCATGAAGTCTTGCATGCCTTCTGCTTCACACAAATGCACCTGGCAACACACAAAAACAGTCATTTAGCTTATTCACCCTAGTTAAAAAGTAACATATTCATTAATTTCAAGTATATTCAAATATTAATATATTTACTGACATATTGCTCGAGACTTACTGATATAGAAATTCTGGAAACACTTCAGAATAGGGGGGCAGAATAATGCATAAGTTAAGCATTAATTGTGAACAAGTTAACCATTAATTAATGCTTAACTAATGCATTATTCTGACCCCCTATTCTGAAGCGTTACCGAAATCATAATTAAACTTTGTTTAAAGTACTACTTGTGCACAATGCACATTTCTTCATTTTGAACCTATAATGTGCTTTAACACCACTGATGAGGATTATATGATCTTTGAATAATATTGGTCTTTAAATGCAAGATATTTAAAGTGCACCTACAGTTTACTTCACAATCAAATACACTTAAATATATCTTTAGTTGATCATCACCAGTTTAGTATACAATTACAATTGGAGGATATTTTTAATTAAGTACATAAATATGTAAATGTATTTGTAGTATACTTGGCATGAAATAAATGTATTTCAAATATATTTTAGCATATTTATTTTTCATTAGGGCAGATATAATTTAAATATTGGATTTAAAATTTATTGAACATGCTCAACTACAAAAATCAGGGGTCTTTTTTTTTGAAAGAAATGAATAATTTTAATTAGCCAGGACACATTACATTGATCTAATGTGGCATTTATAATGTTACAGAAGATTTAAATTTGAATGTTTTCAACACTGACGGTAATAATAACAAATGTTTCTTAAGCTGCTGAAAATTCAGCTTTGCCATCACTGGAATGAATTAAATCTGAAAACTTTTGAAAGGTACAGTATATAGAATATAATTATTTTCAAGCTTTTTTTTTTTGTTATTTGAGGACTGACCTCTCCAAACTGCCCTTCTCCCAACTTTTCTTTAAATGTAAGCAGCTTCCGAGGAAATTCTCCCACAGCGACATCCTTCCCTGACAGCAGGTCCATTGTGAGAGCAGACACTGCGTAAGTGTTGCTCCCCGTCACACCCTGCAGGTTGACGATGTCTGCCTCAGCATAATGTGGGACTCCCTCTTGTACACTGGCTGGAGTGGACTTGGAAGCTGTATTTGTTGAAGCTGCAGAAAAATAAACATGTATATATGCTACTGAACAATATGTACGAAATACCCATTTATCAATCATGACAACTCTCTGAAGATTTTAGCATGGTGATGGATGTGACAACGTTAATGTGTTTGGTCTTGGATATGTTACACTGCTGCTGAATTGCTGCTGGTGTTGGTTATCTCTCTAGTTGTAGGTTATTTCTGCTGCTGCTGCAAGCAAGTACAGGAACTTGCTACTGCTAATGCATATAGCCACACTGTGACATGAGTATTTAGGGATTTTAGGGATGTAGGGATTTTTTAAAACAACCTTTCATGCAGTGTGTTCATGCACACAGATTTAAGTGAATGAAAACATTCTGCAAAGTTTTATATATTGTCACCATTCTACCAGCTGTAGTGTGTCTCCGTGCCTCTAGAGGTCCCCTGTGTCCCCTTTTGCCTCAGTTCTT
>JAUMHQ010000058.1:11646779-11666964 GCA_032361165.1 Enteromius paludinosus
AGATATATGGGCTTTAATAAATATGCTCTTGGGCACAAGAAGCAAACTAACATGCATTACTATCTAAATATAAAAAGTGATTTAATTATGTATTTTTGCACGTCCATTCTAAACACTGTTTTTGAAAAGTGCGCATGCGCAAAAAAGGCTACTGGAACCTCGGAGTATGACGTAAGAGGGAACCCGCGATGATTCAAAGATCAAATAAAGCAAAAGGACAGTGAACAAAAATAATACATTTGTTAATATGTGTCATGTTCAATACAGCGGTATCTTGGAGATCTCTAATCAATTTAATAGCAGAAGGTATCACTTCACGTCATGTGTGTGACATCATTAACAATGGCCCTATGTTGCTGAACTAACGTGGTTCAAACGACGGAGCTGCGACCGTGTTCGGGAAGCAGTCGTGTGTAGCTAGTTCGTTTCCAAAACAATGCATCGAACTATGGTGGTTTATCAGCGAGCTACATCGTTGTTCGGGAAACGCACCCCAATTTAATTGTTTGACAGCACTAATTAAATTATATTACATTGATGGCAAATTTAACAAAAACGTAACAGTGAAAGTTTACCTACTGTAGGTTTAACTAAATTAATATTCTCCGTACATGATATGTTTTAAACAAATACTAACTGTAACCCTCTAAAGCTAAATGAAAACTTGAGACTGGAAGACAAATAGGTCATATCTACGGTTGTACTGTAATTAAATATCACAAGAAAATCTGGTTAAGTCATTAAAATAATTATATATTATATTATACTATCAAACCTATATTTTTTAAAGTCTCGCATATCATATAAATTTTGTTCTAGACATAAACAGATCATATCTTAAGGCATTAATTAAAAATCAAACATCTGTGGTTAAACAAAGTAATTAATTAAATTATATTTTTATATCACAAAATATTACATGAAATCAAAAAGAAGTTTTAGCTCATACTATTTTCAATCATTAAAATAATTATATAGTAAAATATGTATTAGATATTGCATTTAAGTTAAACTACAAAACTAAAGATTTTTAACAGTACAATAAAACGATGTGCAAGTTATAAATAAATTAATATTTTTTACTATAAACTTTGCTCTGAACATAAACAAATCCTAACTCTAACCAGTCTCTCATTATAGAATACAGCCCATACACTAATGACAGTTTCAAATAGATAGGAGGACAGACAGGCCATACATTATCCAAAGGCCTCAATTAAATCTCACTGCACATCAGTGTCAAAATCTGGTTTCAATTTGTGGCTCTGTGAGTGAGAGCGTTTCAAGATCTGAGATCCAACCAAATAACCCGAAAATGACACAGAAGGGCTCTTCAAACGCCACCTTTCAAGACAACTAAAGCACTTTTGGTTATGCTGTAGCGTCTCCCTTCACTGCTCACTGCAATTAACTGTCAGGATTTTATCATAGGCTTTAAATATGACGGCAGTGAAAACTTCACAATCATGTATTTCACGATCTTTCCCAGTTTCGAAATTTACGTCAGGATTAGAGGACACTAACTTGATTTCTCCAAACATTTCTATAATGTAAAAAAGTTCCTAATTCAGAGTAAGAGTGCAGCTTAGTGTAATTCAGGTCTGAAATTAGATGCAATAGTGCATTTTATTTTGCATACTACGTACAACAGGAGTCGATGGATCTTATTTGTCAGCCTGATATTCACACGCCTGCAAATTTAGGTATGAAGAGAGCATGTGTTTTTCATTTGAAACCTCTTTCATTCCTCCCTAAAGCAATGGTCATAGCATTGCAGATATTTTACTTTCATGGAAATGCATAAATCCAAATCAAATGGCAGTTCCAGCAAAATTAGAGCCAGGTGATAGCAAAAACAGATGCAAGTGCAACGACACATGTTACAGGATCATGAGGTTTTGTGATGAGTAGATGTTTTCTACTTCTAACCTATTTGGGGTAGCACAGGTGACTGAAAAACAAGTCATTTTGTCTCATTAAGCAAAAGTGTCATACTGGACAAAATTGAATCACAATTCAAAGACCAAAAGGTCACAAAAATAGAAGTATGCTAATAATAAAAGTATGAAAATGATTTGAAAAACAAAGTCATAAAATCTTGCTTGATCTTAAAATATTTCAATATTCTTTAAGAGAGAACAGAGCTTTGAGGAATTGCTCAATCCTTCACTTTTCAAACCATGAGAAGTAGTTAAGAGTTGAAGATCCGATTCAGTTTTTTTAGATTGTTATTTATGGTGTAAAGCTATATGGTCCATGGGTCATAGTTCTGGTGAACTTCATCTGTGCACCTGCACACAACACACTGGAATGTAACATATACTCTCTCCTGAGCTTTCTGACTTAAATTACACCTAAAAACTTTGCCAGTGGAAGAAACCTTTTCCATTTCCTTTCTGAAAGCAAGAGTTAGTTTACGAAGTGTTGCATGAATCATACAAGACTGAAAGCAAGCAGTGGTTTCATTCTGAAGCATCAACGAAACACATTTCCAAAAGAGCAGATTTAAGCTAAAAAAAAGTTTAATGCTGCCACGCAATACAGGATACAAATCAACTGCAGGGATTAATAACAGGCTCCATCTGCTTCATATATGCTTTCGTTGCGTGTGCTAAAATACATACACTATACATTATCTTTTCTTATTTAGTTTATTCAGACTAATTAAAAAGTAAGAATAAGAAAAGGTTTATATATATGTATATGTATGTGTGTGTGTGTGTGTATGATACATGAACACAAATATATTATTTTACCTATCTTACTTCAGTGTAACAAGTGAGAAAAGTAAAATCTTAAATCCCCCATATAAAATGTATAGTGTAATGTACAATGTGACTCAGTATTAATCATTAATAGCTTTGCAATATAAGTGACTTAAGTGTATTAATAGGTGACTACACATGTAATAACTAAAGGCCTGGCTCAAAATGAAGTATACAATGTTGTTTGATATGTATCAGCAGTCTCTGCGCCATCTCTCTATCCACTAAAAGGACTGAACGATATTGAAGATATTGTCATACAGAATTTCTATTACTCCTCACCGTGCTTGCGCCCAAAAGTACTGCAAGCACTAAGCTGACAGCAATATTACTTAAAATGTTCACTGTATTCAGTATTCTGATACACCAATCAGAAGCGTTGGCCTAACTTAAAGCTCTGGATTCTTAAATGCTTATGTAAATTAAGGATATATAAACTGAACATACAGTTCAGATGAAACATATGCTGATGTCTTGGAAAGGTCATCACTGTGTGACGCTGGTAGTGAGGTCATGTCCTACACACACCAGGTTGTAACGATATACAGTGACCCCAAATTTATTTGGTAACACTTTACAGTAAGGTGCAATTTGTTAACATTAGTAAATGTGTTAACTAACATGAATGAATAATAATGAACACATTTACTACAGTTAATGGTAGTTAATGTATTAACTAATGTTAACAAGCACAACTTGCATTTACTTAATAATGCATTTGTAAATGCTGAAAATAATATTAACTAAGATTAATAAATGTTCGAGAAGTTTTGGTCAATTTTAGTTCATGTTAACTAATGTAGTTAACTAAGGTTAAATAATACACCTTATAGTAAAGTGTTACCAAGTATTTAAATTACCTTGAAAAATGACAAAACAAGTGATAAACTTATGAGCTTTTCTCATAAACCAATCTGTCTCCTTAGAGGATGTATGAAGTTGGTTCACCACAAGTTCACACAGGTGGTCCTAGCAAACAACAACAGGTGTAAAGTTATATTTCATGATGATTATACCAAGTTTGAGTAAAAAGAAAACCAAACAAACAAAAAAAACTACTAACTAGTCTAACTACTTGGCGTCTTTTTGTTTTATAAACAATTTAAAAATGTGGGTTATTTAAATTTTGTGAACCGTATTGCTTATCAAAATATTACAAGTATTATATTTTTTTAAAGAGAAGCTCAACTGTTCAAATACTTCTTACAGATATCAAGTCACTGTCCTTTCATTTTATGTTTGTGTGTGTATCACAGCCACCATTAAAACTCGAAAAACGCTAACTAATTAGAATTAATAGGAAATAGCACCTTTACGTTAACTAATAGAAAGCTTTCTAATACAAACATTTTACTCTTTATCTGACAACTATGAAAGGGGCGCGTTTTAATTTTACAAAGCTGGATAGAAAAGGAAAGGAAACAGACAGTCCTGAGGGACAACAGGAGGATCTAATAAGCTACAATAATGCATAATTTCCGAGCAAAATCAAGTATTTTGAATACACTTTCATGCTAGAACATATGATGACTGCCTTGTTAAAAAGTCAATATATAGAACAGCTGGTTTGCAAAACGTTCTCTGGATCACGTCGCTCTGCTATCCGCTATTTTAGTCTGCCATGCAAACAGCCTTTCTGTCCGCAAGTTTGAACTAAAAGACAACGGAACGGCACAAATATACACATTCTGTCATCTTAACACCGTTATAATCAGTCATATACATATTCTCTTCAATCCAACAAAGAAAATAGTCTAACTTCCTTTAATAAAAGAAAAAAGAAAAAAGACAGTGTGCAAACTTACTGCTTGGGCTGCTGTTTTCAAACCATTTGTCCAAGGATTTCTTAATTCCAAGTAACGTGTGTGTAACCAGGAGGATAAAAACAAGGCTTTTTCTTTCTCTCCGATCCTCTCTTTTCAGATCTCACATTCAGGCACAGTAAGCTGATGTAAGACACCGCTGGATGAGGGGGAAAAGAGCGAGAGCGAGAGAGAGAGAGAGAGAGAGAGAGGCTAAAAAACTAACATTCTGGGGATTCTTGGGAAAATGCCAAAGTCCCAGAATTCTTCGTGCCATACAGAAGGTTTCAATTAAGTCAGACTCCTGTGGCCAATCAGAGAAGCAATATTCTTTCTCTCTCTCTTTTTTTTTTTTTACAGTCCAACATAATTTAGCAAAAGCAAAATTCAGAACAGCAAGTATTACGTTTATAATGTCTTTCAGAATGTTTTAAACATTTTATGTGCATATAATCTTTGTTATTTTCCTTTGCCATATGTTGGCTTTCACTGCCCACTAAACATTGGACGTCGGATAGACGTGCAGATCATGTCTATAGTGGGACCGTCGGTCCATGACCAGTTCTGGACATCTATTCGACGTCCAAACTTGGTCCACTATTTGGACGTCCCACCATGACCCAACTTTGACGTAATTTTTACGTTGAACATTTGGCTTAATTTTTTTGGACGTCATCTTGACGTCTGTGGCAGTTGTGATATACACATTGGACGTCGGATGGACGTCTATATTGGGTCCGTCTGTCCGACCATTTCTGGACGTCTATTCGACGTCCAAACTAGGTAGGCGAATTTTCTTTTCCCTGTGTATTTCTTTGCATTTATTGTCCTGTATCCTGCTTATGAAAAGTATTAATTAATTCTTGGACAACTATGGATAGGGTGGGAGCTGATACCCCAGCTAGATAGTTGTAACGCTGGAACTGTTCGTCTATACTGTGTAAATAAAATACCCATTACGTATTTATTTATTTTACCTTAAAAAGTGATTCAAATGATAGTTCTCAGTGACTTCTGTGAATTTAATTTGCTTTCTCCTTTAAATCCCTCCTCCGTCTCTAAAGAGGAAAATCATTCTGCAAGATAATGAGAAAAGCAGCCCCAACTTTTTTTTTTCACCATTAGCTTTGGCTAGAGAAGGGATATTCAATTATAATTTATAGATGGAAAACTGATACAGAACTATTGTTATAGCGGAAAACCCCCCCAATACAAATTCAAAACTTCTCTGCTGATCTGAAGAAACACAAATCTGTACACTACCTAATTTGATTACCACTAAAAATCAAACGGTTTGCCAAAATTAAAAGCCCAGTATGGCCCCTGAGCTACTTGTCATTATCCAAAACCACCAACAGTACATTATTTGCACTAACTATCTGCCTGGGTTTATGTACCTTGCTCAAGAACAGAAAAGTGGCAGCATACAAAGAGACAGACCATGGATCGTATATATTTGATCTTGAACAGTGAACAATGATGCAGGCAACCTAGTTTTAAATCTTAGAGGCCTTTGATTAAACATATCCTCATGACTGCAATTCTGCACATTCATTTTCCAAGAAATTATTCTCTAATTTTTGAGCTTTGTTTATACTGGAATTGAGATTAATGAGCCTACAGTAGATCAAGGCATATTTCTATTAATTTTTCACTATAGCAATGAGGCAAACACTGTCCAGATTCAACCATGTGTTCAGTGTCAACAGATGCATTTAAAATAAATTCTCTGTTCAGCGTTTTTTTTTTTTTTTTTTGTATTAGGGTACAGTAAAAACATCTCAGAATTCCTTGAGAACCAAATTAAGTGGCCGGAAATGATACTTTCATTGCCAATTGAAGGCAACACAAATGTGTCCAAATGTATCCAAAAAAGGAAGGCGAAAAATACCATGCTTAAAGATTTTGAAATATGTCTGTTTATAGCAATCACATGCTTGAAAGCAGGAAGCATTTGTCTCTGCTTTAATGTGAATGTGAAAATTGTCAAATTATATGTAATGTTATTTTCCAATTTCCATGTATCTTGTGCAAATGTAAGTGAAGGTATTCCTATAAATGGTAACTGAGAAAAGTACACATAAATTAAGGTAAACAAACAATGAATCATTCATCACGATAAATTATTTTATACATGGGTGTGCATGAACAAACATAGACGGTGCAGACAAAGGTTAATCGGAAAAGTGGAATATAGCCTTTAAAAGTGCACACTTTCTGAAGCACTGTCAATGGCAGCAACCAATCAGAACCTCTCTCATAAACCCTGTGCTGGAAAGCCTGATGCACATTCCCCCTCACTTTTTCTCGTCGAAAGCATAGCGGTCAAAAACAGACATCCATAGAGAAGACCAAACTTTGTGTGACATGTATCCACATTTTCAAAGAGTGAAACAGATTCGACAGGAATGCCTAAAATCTTAGCGGTGACCATTCATGCAGTGTATCATTTGATACATCTATATATAATTTAAATGGCTGAACACATAAGTTCCAACTCTAGAAAAAAGAAACAGCACTTACACATTCATATAAAAATAAGTCTTCGCAAAATAAATAGTTTGATTCTAAAATGATTTGATTGTGATTAGCCTTCTGGCACCCTTTGTTCATTTTATTGCACAAGAATTTCACGGTTTCTTCCACCCTGGCAGGAAGTGAGATGAAGAAGAAGAGATAAAGAGCCTTCATTTTGGTTTCAAGTGCAGCGGCTGGCTCGAGGTTCACAGGCCGTTTTTCACAAGCTCATGGACGCCGTTCTCATCGATGACCAGTGTGGGTTGGAAAGCTTTTCCACTCACAAGATGCTCCAACCCCTTGGAAACGAGACAGACTTTTCATTTTTTGAAATAGAAACTAGCAAGTAGAGTTTAAGGCCTTAAATGTTCTCTTTTCCCCATGCACATTATATGTGACCCTGGACCACATAACCAATCATAAGGGTACGTTGATTTATATATCATCTGAAAGCTGAATAAATAAGCTTTCCATTGATGGACAGTTTGTTAGGACAATATTTAGTTGAGATACAACTATTCGAAAATCTGGAATCTGAAGGTGCAAAAAAATAATAAAATAAAATAAAAAAATACAGAGAGTCATAAGCAAAACATATGAATACAAAACATCCTCATGGAACCTGATCTTTATTTCACACACTAATGATTTTTTGTCACAATAGTAAAAGCAAAACCCATACAATGTATTTTTGGCTATTGCTAGAAATATGACTGGTTTTGTGGTCCTGGGTCACAGATTAGATACAAATACTGTGGGATTTCTATTGAAAATTAACAGGCCTTTATGACTCTTACCTCACCACCATAAGACACCAGAGGAGATATCTCACATTTGATTGGCAGGTCTGTTCCATCCTTTAGGCTGCAGTACCAAAAAGGGGTATACATTTGAATATGCATAGCATTGCCAAATTAAGAAATAATCATCTCGTATATGATTTTACATGATTAAAAAAAAGAAAAAAAAAAAAGAAAAATAAAACTTAAAAGTTTAAACTTAAAATTAGACATTTTTGCTTTAGTAATCACACTAAATGTATTCCACTAGAAATGAATCACCCATTAGATACTTTATTAGTATTACCCATTAGATAATTAAGATCACCACGATCAATGTACGCACAATGCAAACATTTTGAAAAATTTAAATATTCAGAATACAAAGTTCTGTCATTTTGCAGTTGTGGAAAACTTGATTATAAGCACCTAAATCAGATTATGTGTTATAATGATGAGCAGCCTTGTTCCATTCAGCATGCCCGATTCCCATTTCTCAGCATGCATATTATTCTGCCCGTTAGTAGCTGCTGTTTGGGTCAGAGCCGGTTTAAAGACGCCAACCTTTACCACAGTCATCTGGGATTGGACACGTTCTCCCACTGAGCTCTAACAGCTACACAGAATCTACAAAGAGCGAAGCCCCATCACCATGCACTACATACGACAGTGAGAATAGTTACTTCTGGCTGACTTCAGGTGTGACTGTCCCTGCTGGTCCATGTCTAGAAATGCTACACAGGAAATATAGCGTGGTTACACTACAGCTGGAGATAAAGGGGAGTGAAACTGAACACAGGTGGGAAGAAAATTTGGGTTCAAAGAGATATTCCAGCTGGAAGTAAAAATTCTGTTATTTATGCACCTTTATGCTGTTCCACACCTGTATGCTATTGTTTTTGCAGTAGAACACAAAATGAGAATTTCACAGAGTATACATGACATAATTGCTGTAAAGATAAAATAAATAAATAAAAAAATGCTTTAAACACAAAATAAAGAGCTATTCGATGATTCTTTAGAAATTCTAATTTTGTGTTTAATGGGAAAAAAAAAAAAAAGGCAAGCATACAGTTTTGGGTGAGTTAATAATGACAGAATTTTCATTTCTGTGTGTATGCCTCACCTGGGTATAGCAGGTATTGGGGTTCCATTCTCATCAACGAAATGTCCTCCTGCATTTAAGATCCAGCGGTGATGCAGGGACATGAGGGCCTGACGGGCTGTAGTGGGGTTGTCCTTCCCATCTTGACTGTCTGCATTCTTTAACGGAGAAAACTCGTCTTCTCTCAGAACTTCATATACCACAAACTTTCTGCCACACACAAAAATGTTTTGATAAGTTTGAACTAATTGAACAAGCCTGAAGCAAACACACAAAACTGTAAAGTTCAAATTAAAGAGTAAAACATTGAAAAACAAAACAAAAAAGTTAATAAACGTGTCCGATATTTGATAGAGTTAGACCATTTTAAAAGGTAAAGCTCACCTAAAAATTAAAACCCTGTAATTATTTATGTGGTTCCAACCCCAAAAAACCTTTCATCATCTTCAGAAAACAAAGGAAGATATGTTTGATCAAATCCCAAGAGCTTTCTGGCCCTGCATGAACAGCAACAGAATGTAATAAGGACATAACTGAATGGTCCATGTGACATCAGTGATGCAATATCAATTTAAATGAAGCCACGAGAATACTTTTTGTCAGTTGTGTTGCTGTCCATGCAGCGTCAGAAAGCTCTCAGATGTTCAGGAGAAGAGCGAAGGCCTTACAGGTTTGGAACGTCAGAGAGGGAGTAATTAATGACAGAATTGTCAGTTTTGGATGACCTATCCCTTTAAATCAGTTGATTCAGTGTCATTTTAAACCATTCCGCATACAGAAGAGATGTTATGAATTATGTTCTTGTTTTATATACTTTGAGAAGTTTTGGAGGCTCTCTAGGTCTTTGTGTTAAGAATAACTTCCCATTAAAATGTATGCCAAAATGGTTTTTTTCTCTCTCATTTCTCAAAGGAATTTCAGAATGACACACTGTTGTGTATTGTATAAAACCTGTAAAACACCTAAAACACCTATGAAACAGGTGTAAATGAGGACCCTTCCTGCCAATAGCACACATACTAAAAACAGGAACGGTAAAAAGTCTGGACACTAACTTGGCAAACTGAAAAATGTCAAAGACAAATTTTTCCATCTTGATCCCATTGGGTTTGTCAGGTTTGATTAGCTGTCCTTGTGTGTTCATGTAGGGAATTTTCTTCTGTGCCACATGGTGTTGCAACTGCGGCTCGTGAGTCCTAAAAGTCAGATATAGAGGTATAAAGACAGAGCGATGGACAGTAACACACAGAAAAGTGAAGCATGTTCTTTCAGTTAAAATTTCATAAAAATGACAATAAGAGAACACGTCTGGCAAAGTCATCTGTGTTTAAAATACCAGACACTCAGAAACTGCAGATGTTCCTTTTCTGACTCTACCTCATTCTCAGCACACATTAAAGTCAGCTCCATCCTGTCTAGTATTTACAAGATGGCAAACCTCATTGGAAATAGCTCATAGAAATAGCTGTACTGTTTAATATGTTACGGAGATCATTGCCTAGCGACAAAATATCATTAAACAGCTCCTAAAGCTGTGATTCAGAGATGAGTAATCCAAAATTAACCCACTTATTTTGCCACAAATAAATGTAAAATATTAATTGAAAACTACTGTGACATTAACAGCTGACTCGTTCAAAGCATGAAGACTGACCAACCTCACAATCTCCTTGAGGAATGCGAAAGTGAAGAAGTGATTAGCTATGTTTCCAGCATTGAACATAAGTCGTCCGTCAGCGCTTCGCTTCTCTGCTGTTGCCAAGGTAATCTCACTGTATTCCACTACTTGATAACGCCCATCAACCTTACAGACCACGCCCACTGCCTCAGTTGGATTGGTCTTCTCCACAACCTGCCGATCAGAAAAAGCAGATGAAAGCTTGAGTTCAGTACAACATTAAAGCATTTCATTATTTGTCAGTATCAATGTATTTTAAAACCATTTTCCACTGGTTTTTCAATTATAGGAAATGTGTTTGAGCACCAAATCAGTATATTAGACCCTAAACACTGGAGTAATGGCTGCTAAAAATACAGCCTTGACATCACAGGAATAAAGTACATTTTAAAATGTATTTAAAAAATATATATATAATAATAATACCCTTAAATCAGCCTTGGTGAGTGCAAGAAATTTGACTACTCACTGATCACAAATCTTTAAAAGCTAGTTTTGATGTCTGATGTTTAAATTCACTTCTACTTTTACATACATTTATCGTTTATGGTTGTAATTTGAGTACAGTATGAACTATTACACTACTGTATAAACAGTATAAATGTTTTTTTCCTCCTAGCCCTATATATGATGGTAGTTAAATCACTTAGGATTACACAATAGCTGAAAAAACCCCAAAACAATTTACTTTAACAAACCCTGTAAACTCTTGTTAATGATTTAATTTGATTTAGTTTGTGCAGCGTTTATCAGTAGTCATAAAATGTGTATCACATGTCAACTGATAACAGTCTTCGAGTACATCAAGTACTAAGCCCAAGACTAAAACCATGTGTTAAATAAGTATTTTTTGACATTTAAAGGAATTTCGGTTAAATAGACAAATCTATTAATCCTGAAATGTCATTTATGTGCGAGTACTAAACTAGCTGCAGTGTTTGAATGGGCCACGCACTCCAGTGTGCTGTGTTTGCCTGAAGTCTGTGCTAAATTACAGCACAGGCAAAAGCAGAAAACCCTTTTCCATTCATCTCAGTAACAAATTACAAACTTCTCGGATGATGACGGGTTAGTACTGGGGGGGGAGGCATCGAGCTGAAGCCACTTTAAGTGCATGCTTTAGAAAATATGAGGGGTGGGAGGGTCCAAATATTCTTACCATCGTCCCCCTGTCACGCAGGAACCGTTTAATTGCAACCAGCTTCAGAGAACTCAGTTTTCAAAACCAGCTGTAGAGTATTTATGTCCGAACCAAATGTTGGATGCAAACACGTTCATGAATTACATTTTGTACGCTAATGATTCAGTTTGAGACTCAAAAGATGCTTTTTGTTCACATTGTGAACTAGAAAACCATGCCCTCACTTTAAATAAAAAGAAAACATTTAGAACGAACAGAGAGAAAGAGTCACAATTAAAAGCAGAACACTTAGTAAGTCCGAAATATTTGTCTAGACAAAACAAGCACTTCCAGATTTCATGAAATACTATTGTCATTACAACAACCGGTCACACAAGAAAAACATGTTGAGTTTCAGTCTTGCGTAAATGGTTACTCCACAGGAACCCACTGTGCATCATTTCCTAATTGTCACAGATAAATATTTAGCATTTTGTATTCCAGAAAACAGGAATGCATACAAGCATTTTTCACTGCATCATACTAACCACTATAACACATCAAAAACTGAGGCTACACTGAGAATAATGGCTAAATTAATTGGTATCCTGCATCACCAGGCTGGTTACATAATTAGAGTTTTAAAGGCAATTTAGCTCTTGACTGGAGACCATTTAAAATGTCCAGAATAACCACTGTTCCTTGTAAAAGTATTTTTCCCTTCTTGCTGTTGTGTGTATGCAGACTGCAAAAGCAAATGTGAACAAGTTACCTGAATTTACACCATAAGAAACCACAATCAATTACTGTAAGATGTGTGCATAAGAACAGGGTCCTATCAAAACGGTTTGAAAGTTAACAGCATTAAACATAAAAAAAAAAGTTATTAAAAAGTAAAAAAAAAAAAAGTTGGTGGTTGGTAATTACTTTGATCAAAAATACAAAGAAAAAAAGTAATATAATTTACAATATAATAATATTACAATTAACAAATATTGCTGCAATCGAAAAATCTTGAATTTTCAGCAGCCATTTCAGTCACCAGTGATTCGGTGCCCAGGAAACTATTACAATTGCAAGGAAAGATTCCTTATTATTATCAATGTTAAAATCAGTTTGTGCAGAATTTGTGTGGAAATTGATTCCACACAAGAAAGTTCAAAATCTTTTGTAACATTATGTCATCACTATTACTTTTGGTCAATTTAATGTGTCCTTGCAATAAAAAACAAAAAAACCTTTGAATGTGGTATATGCTGAATGTTACCTGCCAAAACCCAGAAAAAAAGGTCTCATTGCATCCACTTGTTAGAGAAATTAGTAACAGCCGTATTAAATACTGAAATTATCTATGGACTTTTAAGGTAATCGTTTGCCATTTTATTGTATTTTCATTCCTAGTGTTTAATGTTTATATTTACATATCATTTAACATTTATGGTTGATCATCTTTGGTATCTACTTTGGAGGTATCTATTTTTACCAAAGCATATGCAAAACACTGGACTAGACCTGTTTTACAGATTATGTTAGTCTGTTGTGTGTAACACCCATAGTGTAAATTCCTTTTTTGTTTTATGTTTTTCCGAATCAGCTGCTCCATCTAGTGGACTAACAAAATAAGCTTTGTTTTAAATATGCCAAAGCACTTCTGAATTCCACAATAAAGCACTAGAAAATAGCCGAGCCAGGGAATCGACCACGAATACAGATATATGCACACAAAAGAAAAGGTTGTTTAGATAAGGTGATGATGATACATATGAATGATTTCTTAATAGAACTGCATTTGCATAAAGCTTTTTGCATTACGTGTAGATAAGTAAATACCTGCAAGGGCAGGGCTGGGTATATTAAGGACTGACCTTTGCACCACAATCAGCTCCTTTCAGTGTACAGAAGCCAATGAAAGCAGGGTCAGCCACTTTCACAAGAATGTTGTCTACACAGTAGACGTGGATGTAGGAGATTCCTCTCGTCTCCATGTCCTTCACGATGTTCTGAGTCCCCAGAGCTCTGTACAGGCCCCCATTTCCATCTGAATGAGAAGATTCACAGAATATACACAATTTTCGAATATTCAGTATTTCTAATTATGAATCTTAATTGCTTTTTTACCCTGGAGTTTCTTTGGCATATTTTTTAAGTAGTTTTTTTATTAAAATATGGTCTGTGGTTCAGATTACTTGAAGAGGCTTCGATGTTTGTTCAGTAACAACAGTAATTACTTGTAGGCATACCTCATATGTGAAGTTGCCTAATGTTGTCTATACAACTAGAGATGATAACTTACCTGGTGCCATTGACAGTTTGCCTTTGTCCTCTAGAATAATTTTCCCATTGAAGTCTACAGCGGGAAGCATGCCTTGCTGAAAGAAAAACACATTCTCTTCCTTCAGGCCGAAGTATTTGTGTTGTATGAAGAAATTTTTGGTCATGTCCATTGTTCTGCCACTTGTCATAATGTACCTGATGAATCAAAAAAGATTGATCGTGTTATTGCAAGAATGATCTCTTGACAGAATCTTAGCTTAAATGTAAGTTTACGGTTTTTGAAAGAAGTCTTGCTCACCAAAGCTGCATTTATATGATCTATTTTAATCATTTAAAACATAATTTACTCTTGTAATTTGAATTTGAATTTTCAATTTTCCATTACTCCGGTCTTAAATGTCACATGATCAGAAATAATTTAAATATGCGGATTTGTTGCCAAAGAATCTTTACATTATCACAGCTGAAAACAGTAATGCTGCTAAATATTGTTTGATTAATCCATGAAGCATAATTTTTCAGGATTAAAAAAAAGTCACTTTTGCATTAATTTATTTATTTTGCATTTTTTGCAAATGTTTGTTTGTTGCAATGTTTTCTAAAAACTTTTTTATTATTTTCCTTTTAAATTAGCATGTTTTTTTTTTGGACAGTAAATTCTGGATGCTAAAATTGTGGTGTTCTTTAAAGTATATTGTCATATGACTACATATCATACATGGACATAGTTATCATCTGTCTTTAAATAATGAGCTATGATCAGAGCTGATCATTAGGGCATCATGTGACTTGTGTCAAGGGTCTGCTGGGCAGAGATTGGCTCCAAAATTCTCTTGATGTCCAACAGAGTTCCTCAGAACGACATGCTGGTTATGTCAACCTGATTTAACACTGACTAAACCATTTAATGACATTCGTTGCAGGGAGGTCACTTGCATTACGGTAAGTGGGGAGAAACTTCCTTAACATCAAAACAAGGCTAATTCGAACAATCATTGACTTAAGCTACTTCCTTGTGAATTTGGAAATGGTTGTCTTTAGCTCCAAATGTAAGTGCACTGTAACATAATACATTTGAATTGAGCCTATTGATCATCTTACCATGGAATACAGCACTTCCTTGAATGCTGTTTTTCAGCGAGCTGTTCCAGTCTTCGGATTCGTTCTGCCTGGATCTCAAAGAGGGTTTTGTGAGAGGGGAGGTATACGTCATACATGCCTTTTGGATATGATACACCCAGCCGTGTCCCTTGCCCTCCAGCCAATAGAAGAACTGCCACTTTGTTCTCTGATATACAGCGAAGGCCTGTGTGAAAGGATGGGATTTTAGGTCACGTAGGTGTTAATATTATGTCATACAGTTCAAGGAATAAACAAACACAGGTAATTTCTCACATTAAGCAAGTGAAATACGCTTCATTAATGTACAACTGAAAATCAACTATCGTGGTATAAAATGTGGATTCTTAAGCAACAGTTAGTGTTTAATTATTTGCAGATAACAAGGACCATTATCGACAACGAACTTTTATGATATAACATAATATACTGTTATGCTTAATCTTACATCACCCACACACAGCCTTGAATATGCCAAGTAAAATATGACTTGAAAATAGGGATTTAAAAAATCAAATATTCATTACATTAATTGAGAAAAAAAAAAGAACTGAACAAACATGAAACATAAATCGCATTCGGAAACACAGTAATGTGGTCAAATTAAAGATGATGTGATGCTGAATGAGCTCAACATGACTTTAGCAAAGCAGTTACGTCAAATCTAACCAGAGCCATGTGTTTTCAATCTATCTTGAAGCATCCTCACTCAAAAATGGAGTACTAGGACAAAACAATGTTTATTTAAATTTGAAACCTATGGTTATTTCAAGAACTGAGTGATGTTTTAAACAGATTCTGGGCAGAAATCCTAAGCTTTTGATTTCTTATGTCTTGGGGGTCATGATTTGTCTCTGTATAGGTCTCTGGGGTCTATTTGGGTGGAGAATACATTGCATCAGTCATTATGTTTTGTTGTGCAGTATTCCTTAGCAACATTATTTTCTCCTCAACAAAGACTTAAAAGAATGACTATCACATGTGGGTTATATTCTTAAATCAAACATCAGCTGTTAAGCTTTTGCAGTTGTAGAAATCAGCCTTTTATTTAAAATCCTCTGCCCGTCAGCTTGGTTAGACTAGAAAACCAACTGGCCGACCAGCTAAACTTCAGCTCGGCCCTTAACGCAGAATAAAGCGTGAGACGGACCAGGAGTGCTGTGAAACATTCAAATATCTGAACTCACCCTCTTCTTCCCATTCTTTGAGATGATCACAATCACGCGTTACACTTCCTAAAACTTCTCGGGGCACCGGCTCCATTCTGGTGTCCACCTTCTCCTGTGAAATCTGCCCAGACGTCTTCATGGCTGTTTTAAAGAAGTTATTGATCTCCATAAAATTGAGGCTCTCCAAATCAACAATCATTTCAGCTTGTTCCTCAGGGCTTAGCTGGTCCCAGTATTGGAGAACATGAGACTGTCCGGCTTCAGCGAGTCTCTCAGCCAGTTTTCTGGTTTCCATGGTCTTTCCTTTAGATCTGGATCAGTCAGTGATGAAACAGAGGCAGAAGCAAAGTGAAACTGATTATCTAAGAGTCTCACGAACAGATCTACCTGTCTTATCCCACCCATAAATTGATAATTACTCTGTGTACGTGCTAGGACGAATAAACTGGAGGTTGGCTAAGTCTAAGGTCAGGTGTTACCTCTCCTCAAAGATCAGTATCGTTTTTGATTGGCTGGAAGGCAACATAGTAATTAAGTTTGATAAAAGTCTGACACTTCCCTCAGTCCTGATTAAATATTATACCTGCTTCATAAACTCCAACTCTCTTATACAACACATCTTGTGTCTACTTTAATGAATGAAAACGCCTGGTTTATTGACAACAAGGTATCATTGTTTATTACAGCCATTAATAAAACGAAACACTTGGTCTTTAGAACGTAAAACACGTAAGAATTACCCATATCTAGCCCATATTTGTTCTCAAACTCAAATCGATAGATTTGAGTCGATAGATTTTGAGTCCCCATCCTTGACAAAAGTAACCTAGGGCTCTCTGCCGAGCTAAACCATGCGAAATGATATCGGCAAATTTAACAACATATACTATTCTTACCTTTCGAGCAGCTGCTGACCACTTAATTCTTCCCTCTCACTTCAGAAGGACTAAAGACACGGCTACATCTCCTGAGAGCACCGCCTCACTGTTTGAGATCCTCCTCCGACATCCGTCATGGACTGACGTGGCAGGACACACGGAAACGTCAAACCAGTCTACAGAAAGCTTCACCTCCTTCAGACGGATGGGCGGGTCTAACTGCCTTAATACAGTCCGTGAATAGGCAGACGAGCTGTCCGTCAAAAATAGCAGCCAATAGTTTAAACAGAAATTGGGTCGAGGGCGGGCTTACGGAACAACAAATAAAAACTCAACGGAAAAATACATTTGTGTTTTAGTTTTTATTATTTTGCGCAGTAGCTGTGGTGAATTAACCTCTTGTTGGAGATGTTTTTTATTTTGAAGCGCCAAATGTAACAATACAAAATGAACATTTAATTATATAATATTTAATTAATTACTAATAATGATTTGAACATACATAGCAAGTCATTTACTCACAGTTTAATTAAGATAATTAGGAGTAATGTTTTTTTTTCACTCATTTTAGATTAATAGTAATGGAGTAGACATGGAGCATATTCTGCATTTTATTTTAGCATAGAATTTGCAGATTACATTTATACTTCATATCACACTTCATGTGTAACATCATATCAAGTCATGTGCTCGCAGTTTAATTAAAATAATTTGGACCAAAACCCGACATGTATTCGTAATATTTTTACAATACATGTGCTTTTCCTAATTTCCATTAATTTAATTTAATAGGGTATTAAAATGGAGTAGACATTGTGCATACTCTACATTTTAGTAACGTTCTATAATTTCCAGATTAAAATAAAACGTAATTTGCTTGACCATTGAAAATTCGACTTTGAATTCAAAGTCGTCATTTCCGGTATCATGGCCACCAAAACAGTGGCAGGAATTTGTCAACTCGGTCCAAAACTGGGTTTTATGGATCCGCTGTATATTTGAGGCGCCATCTCGGCTTTTCGGATCTTTAAGATCCGACTATGGTGCCCCACTTCGCACCAATTTGGGCGTTTGCGTTAAAATATGCCATTTGAATCCATGTTCGTCAGCAGTTGGTAGTTAGCTGGAAACTTGGCATGTAGAAAATCACTATGCAAAGATCAGTTTAGCAAAAAAAAGTTTCGGCAAAGGGCAACTAATGGAGCAAACACTACTTACTATAAACCTAAAAGTATTTAACTCCGATTATTACTGATATTACTCATGGCTTGTAGTTCTGGCTCCAATGCAAAAATGTCCAGTCCAAATGTCAGCACACCGGCGATGGCGGTGACACCAGACGCCCTGGATCGGAAGACAAGCCCCGTGGTATTTGAAATTTACGGAAAGATGTGGAACGTGCAGGCTCGCTTGGGCCAGGGCGTCTCGGCCTCGGTGTACCGGGTGAACTCCGGCCGGGCGAGCTCTGCAGTCAAGGAGTTCCAGGTGGACGCGCAGGGAGGAGATTACGGGTACCTCAAGGAAAGCTCTGTGCTGGAAAAGATTCAGGGACATAAACATATCGGTAAACCACAGAGGGATCAAGACAAGCTAACAAATACAGAATTAAGCCAGTGGTTCTCAACCAGGGGGCCATCTCCGCAGACTTTCCTAGTGGCCTTACATTGTTTTAGTCATATCAGTATAATCTCAATTCAAATGCTAAAAACAAAAGTAATGTACAACATAATACTGACACAATATTTTTGACTGTATTGGCCTTGGAGTCAAAGTTGGGAACCGCTGATTTAAACATGCCATTTTATTAGTCTTAAAATCATACGAGAAATGATCATTTCTGTTAAATTGCTCTTCCGTCATTGTAGTAAACATGATTTCCCTCCATTACACAAAAGCAACTTTGCACCCATTGTAATTTGAATTTTTTCAAATTTTACCCTATTAATTCATAGAGAGGTTTAATCTAAATAATGATTACAGTTCATGAATCCTGGTGATCCAAATGCTATTTCAGCTTTATAAACGTTGGTATTTTCTCTCTAGTGACGCTGTATGGCATGTTCACCAATCACAACCCATTTGGTGTGGCCACTCACTGCCTGTTGTTGGAGCTTTTGGACGTGAGTGTGTCAGAATTGCTGGTCAGGGTGAGTAATCAGGGCCATTCCATGTGGTTGATTCAGCACTGTGCCCGTGATGTTTTGGAGGCCCTTAGCTTCCTGCACAGAGAAGGTTACGTACATGCTGACCTCAAGCCCCGCAACATTCTCTGGAGCGCTGATGACGAGTGCTTTAAGCTCATTGACTTCGGCCTTAGCTTTAAAGAGGGACACCAGGTGAGGAGTTGATGTGGTTTACCTAAGACAATCATTCATTTGCTGTCTGAATCTATTTACATACACTACCGTTCAAAAAATTTGGGGTCTGTTGTTTTTTTCTGTGAAGTCAAAGCTGAGTTATGATCCTATAAAGCATTAATATGCTGATGACATATTTATATCATCAGAATATACAGCTGACCTCAAACTTTTAAATGGTAGTGTAGTATTAATGTGCCTCAACATTTAGATATAAGTTAGCAGTGAGCTTAAGGGTGGTTGTCTGTTTCTTACAGGATGTGAAGTATATTCAGACAGATGGATACCGGGCACCTGAAGCTGAGCTGCAGAACTCACTGGCCCAGGCAGGTCTGGAGAGCGACTCTGGCTGCACAACTGCTGTTGACCTGTGGAGTCTGGGAATCATTCTTTTAGAGATGTTCTCAGGAATCAAACTGAAAGAAACTGTGAAGTCTCAGGAATGGAAGGTCAGCTGATACCCAAGCGGCTGTGAAGCAGTATTCTGCCTTTAATTTGACCTTAAATCTTTAAAGGTGCCATAGAATGCATTGAGAGAATATTTTAGATTGTTCTCTGATATGTACATAGAAGGTATGTAGCTTAGGTAAGGGGAAAAAATGCCCAGAAACGGTTTTACAGG
>JAUMHQ010000058.1:11689692-11705342 GCA_032361165.1 Enteromius paludinosus
CCTTTGGACGAAATGCATTCATTCAGCATTAGTGAAGGATAGTGTACTGGAACCAGATCAAAAATCTCCCCACGTTTAGAGTAATATTGTGTTGACTTCCTTGTTTATTTGACATTTATTAGACAGGACAGTGAAGAAGGGGTATCGAATTGGGACATGACGCAGTCCAGCCTTGAATCTGTCTCTGTAGAGGCACTACGGGCCTTAAATGTCAAGAGCAAGTACCATGGCTGACAACATCCTAGCAATTTTATTCTAAGCGTGAAGTCAATCGAATATAATGACCGTATTGAGGTCGTTGGTGTTTGCAGCTGTGAGGATGAAATCTTTACCTGTTTCTTGCTGTAGTGTGGCCCATCTCAGCCAGACTGGACCACACTGGCTCCACATTCTTGTTCACCTCTGTGACTCCGATGTCTCCGATGAGGCTGCTGGGATCTTTTCGGCGGAGCAGGTCGTTTACCTTGGCTCCCATGGCTTTGCCCAAGTTGAAGGCGTTTTTTAGGTGCTGGCTGCCTCCTGCTTTTGATCCTGTAGATGTGTCTGCGGAGGCGCTGCTGCCTGCCTGACGAAAGCTCAGCTTCGGCTGTTCTGCAGCGTTGCAGTTCTCAAACATGCTTTGGTCCACTAAGGAACAAAATAACAAAAAGGCTTTCAGACAAAGGGAGGCACTGGGAAACTTTTAATGAAAACATTCATGCCACATTAACATTGAAGGTGAGCTGAGGCTTCAGAAGCTTTTGTACAGATGCAAATGCATGACTGTTTAAAAGTGAAGAGTTTTCAGTTTGTTCAACATAAACTCAATATGGTTATGCTTTATGTTTCTAAGATCTGTAAGAATAAATGTAGGAATGCATTTTCATGTTTTGGCCGATTAGCTGAGAATTATTTTATGTAAATACATTGGTAACACTTTACAACAAGTTACCCTTTGTCAACATTAGTTAAACTAACTATGCAAAAGATTTCTAAAGCATTTACGAAGTTTAATTAATGTTGACTCCAACATTTATTAATTCATTATTAAAATGGAAAGTTGTATCTATTAATAGACATGAGCTAACATAGACTCACAATGATCAAGTCTATTTTTATTAACTAATGTTAACAAATATTAATATTGTAACAAATGTACTGCTCATTGTTAGTTAATGTTAGTTACTTAATAAGATCTATATTAAACAAATGAAACCACACTGTAAAGTGTAACCAATAAATTCATAATAAATTATTCTAAATAATAAAAAAAATGGGTTTAAGCATTACAACTTTCTATATGCATATGACATATGCATCTCAAATGTTTTTACATCAAATGTTGAACAATAGACAATTTCATGCCAAAAGAAAAGAAAAGAAAACACACACAATAACACCAGCAATGGCAGAAAATAGCCATCAAAATAAAATAAAAACAGCATCTGGCAGGTCAGGAGTAATCGTTTCTTACCTCAGAACCATTATTTCATGGCTGGCATTTGAGTAACAAAGAGAGTATGATTTATTGTTTGCAGCTTACAAAACAGTATATTAATGTTCAATATATGCACATAGAATAGTATTCATAGGCCAATGGACATCACAATGTAAAACACACACACACACACACACACACAAACAAAGCTTTTACCTTTTAAAAGGTGACTGAAGAGAGGCAGACCGAAAATGACAGAGATGGAAAGATTTGCAATTTGCCAACAATAGCAACCCTGACACGCTGCTCTATTTCAGCTTCAGCTTCAATTTAGGCCATTCTAAGCTGTTTACAATAAAAGCTGTATATTACTCTGGGTCTAATCAAATGTGATTTTAAGAAACTCTTGAAGGCATTTGATGTGGCATAGTTATTTCCAGCTTGTTAAACTCAAATAGTTTCAACACTTGCTCATGGAAGAGTAAGAATTCTCATTAGCTTGTGACAGTCTCTCAGTGACGACAAACGCAAGCCCCATACGAGACTAGAGAGGATTTTCCACACAAATATTTGACAAAGAGAAGTTATTTTGATGCTGACAATGTCTTGGCTCTGCAGGCAAGGCAAACAGATGAATGAGGGAAATTTGTGTGCCAAAAACAGCATGTCGTTGTCATGGTAATCAGGGGGGGGGAATGACAACAAAAACCTCTCACAACTTACCATTTGCGACGGGTTTGCTTTTCTTTTCCAGACACGCCACTGGGTAACAAGACCAGCTAAAATCATTCACAGAATTGATCTTCAAAATGTGCGTCATAACACTGCATTAATTTCGCTATGAAGCTTAAACTAGCACAGCATGCTGCTATAATGAGTACTGGAGAGAAAGGAGAAGGAGAAAAGAAGGTACTATTTCATGTGATCGTATCATTGCACATATTGATCTGTGGTACCACACCAATAGGGCCGTCAGACATCTGCAAGACATAATTGATGCCCAAACTACTAAGCACTTCACTGACTGACATGATATTTCATCTACTAATGATACAATACCCAGAGTAGTTCTACTAGGTTTGCGAGTAGTATCAGCCTCAGACATGCCACCCACAGCCCACCTACATTTCCTTCACTGACCACCTAATAAATATCGCACATTAAAAAAAACACTCATTCAGACTGCAAAGCAGCTTTATATAAATGATAGGAATATTGTGTGGATGTACAAAACTAATGTTTGCTGTACGTTTGATCATTGCTGTTAACAGATTACATGTCATTAACTAACTGCATGATTTCTGCCATATGGACATGTAAAGCTGCTTTGAAAAGGTTTCAACACTATACAAATAAACTTAAAACTTCAATGTGTAAAATACCACGATTACAGAGGCGTTAAGCTCATTAGCATCAACTAGTGGTCAAAGTCTTACAGAATTTGAAGTCAAACACACCCATCGAGCTTAGATCCGATCGGCCTCCATTAACCTTGTTTAATAGCTACTCAAAATTCATTGGCCAATGGTGTATCTATGTTTTAGATACACAAACTTCCTCAACGCTTGTGGCCCTTTGGACAAAGACACGGCATATGAATTTTTGAATCGATTGGACTAACTGGTGCGCAGTTTTCGCCGCTGTAGCGCCACCATTATGCTGATTGGGGCAAGACTTGGTGACATTGTAGACAATGTGAGCACTACTATCCTTCCAAGTTTCAAGTCTCAACGATTTACGGTTTGGCCTGCCCGGTCAGTTTTAACTGGAAAATGCTGGTTCTTGCAATTACAATAGGGTTTCAGCGATATGCTCTTAAACTCCTAAAATACTTTTTGTAAGTATTCTATTATTATCGATTTCTGATTGATTTTTCTGGCCCTACTAACTAAAAACTAAAAACAAAGCATGGTTGGTTGGGTTATACGTTATTCAGCCACATCCTTGTCGAAGTGGGTAGTTTTCAGTCAGAATACAAGGAAACTGGACCAGATTTATGCTCACAATCACAAGCATGGTTTTGTGAGACTAGATTTTGAGTGAGGAAGAGAGAATGTAGAGAAAATCATCAGCTTCCAATTTTGAGCATGACGCAGTGATCATTGGTTTGGTCCTTCTCCACAGGGCTGGACATTATCATGTAGCTCGAGGCTACAGTTTAAAATACCTCACTGAGACTCCGCCACAGTAGCAAATGCTACGAGGGCATCTGACACGCTGCTATTCTGGGCTGGTTTATGAGCTCCTGATGTGTCCCAGCAGGAAACCTCTGGACCAAACGCTGTCCAGCACACACATGCACAGACCACACGGTACAGGGTTGCCGCTCTTTTCTGAGAATGAAATTTCCAGCTGTTTGAGCTAAGTGCATGAAGACATTAAAAAAATCCTTTAACAGCATGCACTTAAAATTTTTTTTTGTATATTTAATACATCTAAAATTGTAGAAATTTGACTCTACAAATTATTACAGCATGCACAATTTTTAACTGATTAAATATTATTTTAGTGTTATAGAATATAAATAAAATACAGTATAATATATATATACTGTATATATATAAATGTATTATAATTTTTCCTGATGGTAAAATCCTGTTGTGTTTTAAGATTTGATTGTAATACAGACTTGTGTTCTCTTATGACCCCTTATATTTATTAAGCCTATAAAATCTGGTCACTTTCTGGTGTGATTATTTTTGTCTGTAATGATGCACTACATTGCTTAATACAGAATCAAAAATAAACCCGATGAAAAAAGCCAAAAGCCTTCCATCTCTACTTGCACAAATTGGAGAATAACAATGAATAAATAAAACAATTTAACCCATTATCTCCAAGTTGGCTGACCTAGATGTTCAGGTCAGCAGAAGATGGGTCAAGCATCAATATTTAATTTGAACTCAATTTCTAGGATGAATATTTAATCAAGAGCAGGGGGATGGGAAAAAAAATTAGCTCTGGATAACACATGATGAGAGGGTCAAGGTGGATGAACTCGAAATGCACTTGCACCAACTGAATCCCTGTTATAAACTCAATCATTAACACAAATGAGGTGGAGCACCATAGTGGCACAGCAGCCCAGAATAAAAGCATCAATCTCAGGACTCTTAAATGAAAAGGGCACAGAACTTCACAAGTAAACTGCACTACTAGGACTATCCATCTCTATCGAACAGTGCTGCAGGCTGACTTGTCTCCTTGGTACTGTAGACATACTGAAGCACATATAAGTGTTGAAAGGAAATAAATGAATAAATATCAACAAAAACTTCACCACCAAAACTGTAGATGGCATGGAAACGTTTCTGGTCAATAGCTATTTGTATGTTAAGCAGCGTGATGAAACCTACAGCAGCACTTTAAAAAATGCATTGGCAAAAAATTGATTTTAGAAAAAGACTAAATCTAAAAAAAATGTCAGAACAGCCTTACAATTAAGGTGAGACCAAACAGCAGCACTAAACGCATCAAAAATAGGTGTGGAGATGTTATTATGGCAATGTTCTGCTACTAGAGAGAAAAAAATTACAGAGACAATGCCCCCATTTTCATTCGACTTCAAATCTCAGATCAATAATTAATCAAAGGTTCTGACACATCAATGTCAAGCAGCAACATGCATGCGATGTAACAATCTGTTTAGCACTGATGAAAAAAGGGATTTAGAGCAAGTAGACTGTGATGCCAGATGATGACAGCTTTTATACTTGATCGACGGTCATGTGTCTTTGAAAAAATCATTAGAGCCTGATTGAACTAACGGCGCGTAACGCGTTCATTCTATGAAATATGGCCAATTAATTTAATTTTTTAAGGGCAGTTTTTAATTTCATGGTGTGTCACCCTTGTGGGGCATGAAGGAGTTCAAATCAATTCAATTGTATTAGAGTTCACTTTTTAACATGGATTTTTTTTTTTTGAGACCATGGCCTGGATCTCCTTGGGCATACTTGTAGGTCATAATGTCTAATTTTGCAATCCTAAAAGGAAATGGAATAAATATGGTGGTCCAGCAGTGCACAACACAACGCACAGGACTAATTATGTTGTGTTGTGGTAATTTCACTGTACAGAAACTTATCATGGTGATGAAGCTCGTTTCAGTGGCGTTTTTTTACAGCTTTTTTCCCAATGTGTTGTGCTAATTTCATTGTGTTGTGGTTTGCTTCTGTTGTGCTGCAACTTGTTTCCATTGTGTTGTGCAAATTTTGCTGTGTTTCAGCTTGTTTCTGTTGTGTTGTGCTAGTTTTGTTGTGTTGTGGCTTGTTTCCATTGTGTTGCAACTTGTTTAGTTGTGTTGTGTTCATTTCATGGGTGTGGCATATTTCCGTTGTGTTGTGGAGATTATATTGTTTTGTGCACTACTAGGCCACGATAAAAAAGGGTTTATGGTTTCAACAATAGTTGGAGCTGAACACTTCAAGCTCAAGTACCATGGCAATTTCAGGAGAATTAATGTTCTCAAAAGCCACAGAGTGAGCAGGTGGGCCCGGGCATGAGCCTCTAATTCAGAGGCACCCGAGTTTCCAACAGCTACTCTCAGAAGCGGCTGCTAAACTAAAATGAGATGTGATATTGTTATGCAATTTCAATTATGCCGCAGGGAGAAGGATCAATCCGACAGCCGCTCGTTTCCCTGAGCGAGTAAAGATGAGACAGGGATGCTCCAGAACATCCTCTAAATTACACAGCGATTCAGATGGTGTTCTCTGCACTTGCTGGTTTTGTGAGCGCTACACTTTTTAGTGGTTATTTCTATTTCTTGAAGAATGTGGTTCAAGTGGTTCAATTCGCATGCCAGCGATTCTTGGAATCGCAGAACAACTGAACCGCAGTTAAACTATAAAAGTCAATCAGATATATTCATGATGGATATATGTTAGGGGTGTAACGGTTTACAAAAATTACAGTTCGGTTCTATTCGTTAAAGTGGTGTCACGGTTCGGTATGACACCACACATTCAATTTTAATTTTTTATGTTCAGAAAGAGGAGTGTGTCCACACTTTCTTCAGACAGCATAGATTGTGTCTTCAACACATGGGCAGCAGTTAAGCTACAGCTAAAGGAGGTCACAAACTTTCTTTTCTTTGCTAGGAGGGCTAGCATTAAAATCCGCAGCTACAAATGTACCGATCGATTGTTTTGCCCTGTTTGAATCTGTTGGAAATACCTGAATGCTGCGGGGATAGTTTGTAACGTGCGTGTTTGAGGGTGGGAGGGGCAGTCAGCACGTCGTTTGGGCTGCCTTGTTGAGTGTAGCACTGGAAACATTACATTTTAAACAGTTTATTCTCTTTTTTTTTGTAATGCTAACCGAACCGAAAGCCTCGCACCGAACGGTTCAATACGAATGCGCGTATCGTTACACCCCTAATATATGTGTAACTGAACTAGTGTGCATTTTGTAATGGCAGTTTGTATAGGTATTTCTTTTAAAGCTAGTTCATATAACTCCTTGGCCTGGTAAATCAACTCGATGTACATCACCAAACATTCACTGAGAATGACTCTCACACTGAATGAACAGAGTCACGCTGTGTCACCTCTTAAAAATGAAAACTCATTTAGAGTGGTTTTGAAATGAGTCATATACTGTACTTTGAAAACCTGCAGTAACGTACAGGAGGCACAATTCGTGATTTATTATTTGTGACACCAAAGGCTGTTTTCTGTGGAATATTTATTGCATTTTTATTTTTTCGAAAACTAACAAGGGCCAGGACAAGATCAATGATGATTTTTTTATACTTAGCTGTGCTTCCTCAGGTATCAGTATCATATAAAAGAAACTCACTGGCAAATTGCTAGAGTGTTTTGATTGGTTTTCACTGTTATGGAGTTGCTAGGGCGGTTCTATGCAAATTATCTTTTTTAATTAAAAGAGCCCACTGTTGATGCTCCAAAAATGATTTCATGCAATAATAGCAGTGATGCATGCGCCTTAGCGAACACCACTAATACAAATATACTGTGCCCTTGAAGGAGGAGAAATAGATAAATAAATAAAAATACTGTTTTTTTTTTTTTTTGGTTCAGACAACGACACGTTTTCCTGTGGAGGATTTAGACCACAGCTCACAGCTGGGTCTTGGCCTCCAGACCTGCTGCGAGCCAACACGACTGATCATGAACCCTCATTACAGACGCAGCGAAGAATCTGTGGGAAGACTGTTCCAAGCCTGAAGGAGATTTAAAGATGGTAAATTCTTACATTTTGTTTTCTTGGTGGAAAGAAAAAAAGGAAATACAGGCGTTTAAGAGTAAACCAACCACAGAAAGTGCTTTCTATGTCCTTTATGTGTGGGAAGAATTGCTTACCACTCTATTATTACCAGTTTACCAGTCTAATTGTGTGCACTTGTCTGCCTCTAAATGACACTGGACACACAGAGAGAAACAGAGAGAGAGAGAGAGAGAGAGAGAGAGAGAGAGAGGGAAGAACTGCAAAATATAAACAGAGAGGTTAAAGAGTCAGCAGTTTATCAGAGATACAGGTAAGACACCGAAATATCACTTTTTAGAAGCACAGAAAAACGAAACGCAAGAAAGCAAAATGTGTACAAAAGTTAATATGTGAAGCAGTCAGACACGACAAGCTTTTCTGAGTATGAAAATAATGAATAAGAGATGTGGGTTGTGAAAACTCTGACACTCTAATGGGGGTTCCTGTTGGTAAAGATCTGACCGGTTTAGACGCCTCGTTACCCTTAGGGTATAATTAGCTTAGCGTCCTCAGTCCACAGTCATTCAATTAAGAGTCTGTTCTGTCGTGCATGCTAAAACAGATGTAGCTGGGTAATTGTCTTCATTCTGAGCACTTCTGATGAAAGGTGATCTAAGGGGCTGAGCATATCAGTGCAAACATGTCTAATACCGCCCAGAAACAAACCCGCAACTGTACAACTGATGTCTTAGATACAATATCACAGGCTAATGTATAAAATTCGTTCTACATTTCACTTGTATATCTTGCTGTTAAAAACAATGACTTGTTTGTGAATAATCAGCACTCGCTTGTAGACTCTAAAAGAGCGTTAACACATACAGCTGTTTCTGGCGTCAAAGTCAATGGTGGCAGTTAGTAGAAAGTGGAAGTGTTCAAGGACGCAACAAAGTTTAGCTTTATGCAAATGAGTATTTATGTGATGTGGCAGCTACCGATAGGAGGGAAGATGCTGGTGTACACGTGATCTTCCAACTGTGATTGAACTTTTCTATATTTGTCTTTTTTTCTATAAGTCGCTGTCCACATGCAAGGATGAAATATATTATGAAGTTCAATTTGTTAAAAGCAATTCAAAAAGAAACTATTTAAATACTAAACTATTTAAATATATACATTGTGTACGAAATGTATTCAAACCCACTTCAATTTTTCACTCTTTGTTATATTGCAGCCATTTGCTAAAATCATTTCAGTTCATTTTTTCCCCTCATTAATGTACACACAGCATTTTTGCAGATGTATTAAAAAAGAAAAACTTAAATATCACATGGTCCTAAGTATTCAGACCTTTCAAAACCTTGCTGTGACACTCGTATATTTAACTTTCTTCTGATCATCCTTGAGATGGTTCTACACATTCATTTAAGTCCAGCCTTGTTTGATTATACTGATTGGACCTGATTAGGAAAGACACACACCTGTCAACTGTATATAAGACCTTACAGCTCACAATGCATGTCAGAGCAGATGAAAATCATGAGGTCAAAGGATCTGCCTGAAGAGCTCAGAGACTGAATTGTGGCAAGGCACAGATCTGGCCAAGGTTACCAAAAATTTCTGCTGTACTTAAGGTTCCTAAGAGCAGGGTGGCCTTCATAATGCTTAAATGGAAGACGTTTGGGACGACCAGAACCCTTCCTAGAGCTGGCCGTCAGGCCAAACAGAGCTATCGGGGGAGAAGAGCCTTGGTGAGAGAGGTAAAGAAGAACCCAAATATCACTGTAGCTGAGCTCCAGAGGCGCAGTTGGGAGATGGGAGAAAGTTGTAGAAAGTCAACCATCACTGCAGCCCTCCACCAGTCAGGGCTTTATGGCAGAGTGGCCCAACAGAAACCTCTCTTTAGTGCAAGACACATGAAAGCCTGCATGGAGTTTGGTAAAAAACACCTGAAGGACTCCAAGATGGTGAGAAATAAGATTCTCTGGTCTGATGAGACCAAGATAGAACTTTTTGGCCTTAATGCTAAGCGGTATGTGTGAAGAAAGCCCGGCTCTGCTCATCACCTGTCCAATACAGTGCTAACAGTGAAGCATGGTGGTGGCAGCATCATGCTGTGGAAGACTGTGCCGAAGGTTTACCTTCCAACAAGACAATGACCCTAAGCACACAGCAAAAATAACAAAGGAGTGGCTTCACAACAACTCCGTGACTGTTCTTAAATGGCCCAGCCAGAGCCCTGACTTAAACCCAAATGAGCATCTCTGGAGAGACCTAAAAATGTCTGTCCACCAACGTTTACATCCAACCTTGACAGAACTGGAGAGGATCTGCAAGGAGGATTGGCAGAGGATCCCCAAATCCAGATGTGAAAAACTTGTTGCATCTTTCCCCAAAAGAATCATGGCTGTAGATCAAAAGGGTCTTTCTACTAAATACTGAGCAAAGGGTCTGAATACTTAGGACCATGTGATTTTTCAGTTTTTCTTTTTTAATAAATCTGCAAAAATGTCAACAATTCTGTGTTTTTCCGTCAATATGGGATGCTGTGTGTACATTAAGGAGGACATTTTTTTTTTTAATTAAATGATTTTAGCAAATGGATGCAATTTAACAGTGAAAAATTTAAGGGGGTCTGAATACTTTCCGTACCCACTGTATATAATATACATACCTATATAGTTTAAAATTACATTTCAATGTTAAACTATTTAAATATAACATAAAACATTGCTATATTTGTAAATAAATATATTATTTATTTGCAATAAACATAATTTATTTGTGTCATATATATAAACAAGCTAGCTAATGGTATATAATATACATATACTTAAAGTGTACATACCACTATACATTTAATCTATCCATCCATACTATTTTTATGATATTTTTTTTTCAAAATCAATTATTATTTAATTCAATTATTATTATTCCCTGTCAAATCAGGACACCTGCATTAAAGTTAATGTTAACAAATTGAACTTGTAAAGTGTTACTAAAAAAGTAACCCAATGGTCCAAATACATACACATATGTGTGTGTGTGTGAGTGAGAGTGTGGAAATAGGAATGGCCATTCTGATCGAAAACATAGCCACTTGGTGACCTCCATCGCTGAGTGTGTGAACGTTCCATTAGAGATACAAGAATCTGTATGTCCCTAAACTTTAAATTGGAGACAAGAGTATTTACTATGCCTTGGGGCTGTTTGCTTTTCAAAGTGTGACATAAAAAGTGACAAATGAAACAGCCACTGTTAACGTCACCTTGGTCTCCCAGATGCATCAGCAGTACAAACAGCAGTAGACGGTTTGACAATATTGACATTGATTGACTTGAACCTTCTAAGCAAAGCATCAAGCAGTGTTTTCTAAGTGCGCAAAATCACATTAAACAGCAATTTCGTCCTCCAAGCAGTCAGACGGGCCGTGTTTGTTGAGCACATTGAGCAGACGCAAAGTGCTCTCGTCTTGCTGTCCCCAGCTTTCATCACTCTCATCTGTGTTTGACTCATACTCGGAAGCGATTCCCGACTCGCGGAATTTTAGCAACTCGAGGCTACCCAGAAGCTCATCCCGTGATGAGGGCCAGACGCCTCCAGTTGGTGTGCCAGGACTCTCCTCTTGTTGGGGTGGTCCCGGAAGAAAGCGGAAACACTCAAACTTGATCAAGCACTGGTCCCTACCTATTGGACTGCCCAGAGGCAGGGATAGTTGTGTCCCATCGTTGAGTGGAGGAAGGATGGCGTCCTCTGGTCTGGGGGTGGTGGGGTCACATAGGACTGGGGGCACGTTGGCACGGAAGGTGATTTCCAGGAGACTGTCTTGGGATCCCACTGTTAAGAGAAAAAAAGAGATTGGGGCTTTTTTATACTTCATTTTAAGAGCATCTTACAGTAAAGGCCTCTAGAAAAAACATTTTACAAGTATAATCAAATTTTTATAAAAAGAAATGCTGAGATGTTTCTTAAATTATCTTCTTGTCTGGAACGACATGAGGGTGTTTGGTTTGGAACTTCTTATTTAATGACAGACTACTTTTTTGGGGGTGAACTAACCCTTTAAGTTATCTTTAAATGTTTTTTTTTTTCACAGTCAAATTTAGTTTGTGATTAATTAGATTATTTAAATCGCAGTACCCTGTAAATCTTTTTTTTTTGTAAATCAACTGACTAATATATATATGTAAACCAGGGGTTCAGTCTGTGGACGTCATCTGCCTCCCTTCAGATTATATAACGCTTCATAATGTCAGTTCTGCTCCACATTTTTCTCCTTTTCTTCTGCTCCAGTGGGTTAATAAGAGTGCTCCTACCCCTGCAACACATCCTCACTTGCCCTCTCTGAATAGATCTGATGTGTTTCAGCAGCTTTCTTTCACTTAGACCCTCCTATCTGTTCCACCTCTCTCCCCATCACATTCAATATCTCTCTGCCTTTTAACTTCTCTCCCATCACGGCACTCCACAGGGGTTAATTTCATGCTTATTTTAAAGCACACTTTCACAGACCAGCAGCACCTAGAGATGTGCTGTCTTTTACATTAGCCTGCATGATAAAGAGCTCTCATCCTTGACTGTCCCAACTATCACACTTATGTCACCTTGCAAAAAATGGCTGTAATTGACAGTCATATCTTCTCATATCCTCTTTAATAATGACAGCACATTTTACACCGAAGTGAAGGTTAGAATGTTGTACCAGGATTATTTTCAAGATTTTGTCATAGCTAGCCCTCTTTAAAATAATAATAATAATAATGATATTTTATTAATAAATATAAAAAATATTATTATATGAAAAACACTAACATTTAGCAATGTAATAATAATAATAATAATAATAAATGAATAATAATAATAATGAAGTTCAAATTAGGGCTGTGAATGTTACCATGCTAACTTGTTGGGTTTAAATAAATTAATTTACACTAATAAGATTAATTTAGAAACTATACATGCATACACTTTATAAATCCGTTAAATCAGGTGTGACATTTTTTTTGCCACAAAACTATGCAGTTTTGGCATAAATAAACTAAAATATTCACACTATAACATACAGTTTTAGGATAATTAAACAAAATATTTTTTGTCTTTAATAAAAAATTAACTTTTGTTCAAAGATTTAACTGAACAATTAAAATACATTATTATTGCACTGTACAGCCTGAGGACAACAGTAGATACAATTTAATTGTAAATAATTGTATGATTCTAGTAATTGCATCATTTTTACTTCTAATTCGGCTTAATCTAACAACGATGACTATAAATAAATATTTTCATACCAAAAAGTATACAGAAGTATCAGAAGGTCAACAAAAGATGTTTTAATGAAACACAGACCTCCTCTTCCATTATGAAGGGTGTTGAACAGGGCACAGTTAAAATCTGCTACAAAACAATGGAGTTACTCCCTAGCAATGCTGAACACAGGAAATACTCACTAGAGCTATTCCCAGCCATCTTGAGCTCCAGCTCCTGAACCTGTTTGACCAGGAGAGAAATATGCTGCAGTAGGTCCTTATTCTGCAGCAGCAGCTGGTGAACTCGAGCCTGGGCTTCAATCCTCGCCGCAGCTTCTGCAGAGAGCTGATCCTTCAGCAGATGTACCTGAGGAGCACATCAAAGTATGCATGCTTAACTACAGCACAATACTCTACCAGCCAACCAACACAGAGACCTCCAGCAGACAATATCCTGTATTATCCTACAGTCTCCTCTACTAAGGACAAAAACTCAAACTGGCTGAGTTCACCTTTTACTCTGATTTTAAAAGCATAAAAAAAGGTTTTCATTTGTTTTAGGTTTTCATTTGATTAAACTTTAAGGCTATTATTTCATAATCAATTCCCCAAATTTGCCTTTGTTCAGCTTTAGAAGAATATGTCCGAATGGGATCCTGCCTGGGCTTCAAGAGTTCAAGGGAATGGAAAAAATCTTTTTATTGTTATTCTGAGAATTTCAGAATCCTACTTTCATTTATGTATATATTTAAGGTTAAACATCTTTAAAAAAATATTTGAATCTACAATCACCCCATTATGCAATTCGGTATGCAGTTCTATTTAATATATTTTGAATGCATTTATATTGAAAATAAAAAATTAAATGGAAATCCTAAAGTGTTACTATGAAGGTCATCTCATTTGCTGCGTAGGTAGTGGCATTCATGCCACATTAAAGAGCGCTTTCATCTAAAAAGCTTCTTTAACGCCACATCATGAAATAACTATTTTAGAAAGATATTTATGTCCCTGATACCAGCTGTATCTGTAAGAGCAACAGTGGAAGGACAAAAGCCTGTTAGTGTTATGTGTTAGAAAAATTAAAAACAAACAAAATTATAATTATTTAGTAATTTTATATTTAACTATATTAAATTGTAATTAAATTAGAGCAACATTTTTCACCACAAATATTATATATATATATATAAGCCATTTAATATTACAGATAAATATGATCACTGAATCTTGAATTACTGCTTGGTTTGTTCGGCTAATGACAAATGGTCAGCTATAAAGATTTCCAAAGTGATTATGATGCACTTGAGTGTCCTTCATAAGTCCGACGATTCTACCCAGCGATAGACGGGCAAATCTATTTCCGCCAGTGGCTTATCCTGAGCACAGTCTAAGTGTCTGTTTGCTCCTAAAGCCACCGCGGCTGCCCTCCAAGGGGTCCGGTGTGATTTATGAGCCAGCTTAAACAGCGTGCCTGCTCGCGCTGCCTGCCCTTAAGAACAATACATTCTCCAGACAAAGCCAATGAGCCATCAAGATCAGGCCAGCAGGGAGTAGTGGAAAAGATTGAGGGAGAAAAAAAAATAAAAATCACCATACGGTAAATGTAGACTGAAAGCTTAGTTCAGGTTGAGCTGCCTGCCATCCGTTCCGGATTGTAGTGCTTGTATGTATGTGTGTGTGTATGTTTTCTGACAAAGAGTGATTGTCTTTGGGGAAAGAGCTGCCTACCATGACAAAAGATGTTGTTTTCAAAAGGATATAGGGATGTAAACGTATACAAGCCTCATATTTCATGCTGTCATGGTTTTATATCTCAATCTGAGTGGGGTACATTCATCAGCAAGGCAAGTCTGGGTAAATCTTGGTGTCCGAATGCTTTGATGATCATCCTTTTCCTCGATGACATACAGAAGTAGTATTCTTTTTTCTTGTTTAAAAAAAAAAAAAAGTAAACAACAAAAGCAGCAATAAGAACTGTTTAAAGTTGACACATTGTCACTGCAATCAGTTATTCTTTGGTTAATTTTCACATCTACTAATTAAGCAATTAAAAGTTCTCTGTCCATTATGGCTAGAAAATGAAAAGAGAACAGTAATATCTTTGACAGTGTGGCAGCAATATTAGCGTATAGTGTGAGATATATTACAACAGTACAAAAATACAAAAGTAAATAGAGCAGAGTCTGTTACAACATCAAGGACATGAATTTCAGCAACTTAACCAGGAAGCATCTAAGGTCAAGTACAAGTAGACATCAACTGTTCTTATCCTGATCACTCCCCATGCTCTTACCTTGTTATGGTATTATCATGGTATAGTTTTGAATTTCAAAACCTTTCAATCCAAAATTGGTCTTTAAAACCAAAAAGTAAAATAAAATGATAGGAAAACAGAGACATTCCAGCCCAGGTAAGTGGTAAGGACATTTGACATCAGTGGTTCAAACATAATGTTATGAAGCTATGAACATTTTTTTTTGTGCTCAAAGAAAAACTGTCTGTAGTCTTGAATGTGTCCGTTGTGTTGTGTTGATGCAGGGTCACAAAGCTTTCGGATTTCAGCAATAATATATAGATTTGTGTTATGAAGAAGAATGAAGGTCTAATGGCATGAGGGTAATTCATGACAATTTTCATTTTTGGGTTAACTATCCTTTTAAAAACACACACACACACACACACACACACACACAACTCGGTATAGCTATCTTTGTGAGGACATACATTGACTCACAATGTAATCTCCAGCTCCTGACCCTAACCCTACCCATCAGAACTAAGTGCTTTACCTAAACCCTTACCCTAAACCT
>JAUMHQ010000058.1:11774793-11793974 GCA_032361165.1 Enteromius paludinosus
TTTTATTTTATTTTATTTTATTTTATTTTATTTTATTTTATTTTATTTTATTTTATTTTATTTTATTTTATTGCACACATGAACATAAAAAAAGTCCTAAAGCATGTAGAACGTGCAGGGAAACTACAGTACACCATCACATGTTTACCATACATCACTAATTGATCTAGGTACAACAAACTTCTTTCTTTTCATAAACTTTGGAAATTACCTCGGTTTTGCTTCTGCTTTGTTTGTGCCTCTGCTGTGATTGGCTAGCTGTTGTGCCGTGAGGGCTGGGGCTGTATAAAAGGACAGTTGTAGGAGGAGACTGCATTGAGATTGTGAGGACCTGCGTTGTGACACCCAAGACTCTTTTTCTCTAGCGTTGGATTTGTATTACGCACCAGCACCATGTGTAAAGGGCTCGCTGCCCTCCCAGCAACATGCTTGAAAAGGTATGAACTACCTAATTGGACGTTACTGTGATATCTTGAATGCTGAAATAAAAATAAGAATGATTTATGTTTTCTTACTCAGTATAAACTGAAGCAGACTAAGAGTAATGCAAAGTTGTTTGGGTGTATTACAATTTGCCTTGAGTAATGTAAAAAGATGTATTTTTTTATTTCTGTGATAAATTAGAAGCAGTCATTTTAGAGCTATTTTTCAAAAAATATACCTTCCTCCGAACCAGCTTGTTTACATTACTGATTTTCTAAAGCTAAATGATTAATTTAATTATATGTTTTTTTTTTCCGACAGCGCCAAAGAAATAAAGCACAAGATTGGCTTCCTGCTTCAAAAGCCAGATCCACCTCAAGAGCAGAAGTCCCTAAAGGAGAAGGAGAAGGAGAAAGTGAAGGACACTGTGGTGAACAGGTAAGGTCGGGCTAACGAAGCTTACTTTATTATATTGTATTTTATATTAGTATTTATATTAATACAATATTCGATTCTATTCTCATACAAATTTGGAAATTCTAGATATGTCATATTTTCATATTACAGTATTTAAACATTACTGAAGCTAATCTGTTATTATTTACATTGAAAATAACATTTATATGTTTTGTTCATTAATTTCTCCGTCTGATTCTAGAGTCCCTCCTGCTGAAATAGAGAAATGGAAAACATCCTTTAACAACCTGATCAAAAATGAAGGTAAGTGTCCAGATTATTCAGTTATGCAATAGAACACCTCAGAAACCAGCGTGTGTTAATATAGAAATGATTTAATGAGAAAGCCTGAGACTCCTGCACTGACCCGTGTTTATTCGGCCTTGTATCTGCTTGGCCTCATTAACATCTCTGTTAAAGGAGACTATGTATGTCAGTCTGATATTTGTATTTTTCTCATGCCCCTGAGTGTGTGCTACGTGTCCGCAGACTGCACTTGTGCTCTGGTGGGCTACAAGGGTCATTAACCTCTAGGACAGTCTTTCGAAAATCCCCCCCAGACTTGACCTCTGCATTCCAAAACCTCTTCAGCATCCGCTCCATAGGAATAATTAGTTCAAATGGAGATTTGAATGTCTTCGAACCAGGGTTATTACAGTCACCTAAAACTTAAAAGAAAAACATAAAACACAATAAATGTTAACTGAAAAAAAAAATAAAATAAAACTTAAAAACATTAGACACCTACAATAAACAATTTATAGACAACTTCTGCTTAAAATGGAGGCAGAATATATACAAATTAAATTTAAGATATATATTTTATTATTATTATCATTATTATTTTATGCAATTAATGTCGTTTTTTACTCAAATTCTTTCCTTTCAGATGGTCGGAAGGCTTTCACTTCATTTTTGCTGTCCGAGTACAGTCAAGAGAACATTGAGTTTTGGGAAGCCTGTGAGGATTTCAAGCAGACGTCAGTGGACAAGATGAATGCGAAAGCTAGAAAGATATTTGAGCGATATGTGGACGCTGATTCCCCCAGCGAGGTGAGGGCCCTGCTTTACTGGAGTATATCTATTCTCTTATCCCATCTAAAATGTGCTCATAAATCTCCATTTAAATTGTTATATTCTCTTTTTAGGTGAATTTGGAATCGGCCACCAGAGAACTCACTAGAAATAATCTGGAAAGGTGTGACGCATCCTGTTTCGAGGAGGCTCAGAGTAAAATCTTCACACTCATGGAAAAGGACTCGTACAGGCGCTTCCTGAAATCCAAACTGTTCCTGGAACTGTCTCAACCAGCGCTGCGAAACGAACCATGCAATTTAGAGAAGAAAGGAAAACGTCACATTTCTGACCACAGTCAGTGCATGCCTAGGTGTGCCTAACCTGAACCATCTTCTCTTAGATGAACAAAGTACAGAACTTTGCCGTAATGTGACTCCCACTCATTTGGCTTTGTAAAGCTTGTTTGCTTTTAAGAGTAAAAAGGTGGAGTTCATTAGATGGTTCGGTCATTGTGATTGTAACACTTTGCGGCAGCAGCGTCGAAAGTGTGTAGTTAATCACTGCTTCAGCATGACATCATCTTCTGAATGGGTTTTGTGCAGGCGATGTTTTCACCATCAATAGAAATAACCCACGTCTTTGAGAAAACAATACACTCGTGACGTAGTTTACAACTTAATGACTGTTACAGACGGAAACTGATTTTGGCTTATTTGATCTGTGATGAGAATAGGACCATTAACATCACTAATAACCAACTGTATTCTCTTTACTCTTGTAATGTAATCTGTATATTTATATATGTTTATGTATAAGCTCCACATGTTCTTTCTACTTAAAATGTGAAATTTACAGCATTTCCTTTTTGCATTGGCCTCTCTTCATGATCCACAAACTGACAAGTGAATGTGATAAATGTGCACGTGCAATGTATTACCTGTCACTGCCAATGATTTACGATGTGTTCCACAGTGAAAACGTGTCTTGGCTTTAAGGCAGACATTACATATCAAAACCACAAATGCTCCTGTTAGAATAAATGGCCAAATGTGAGTTGTTTACATATTTGTTTACTCGTTTCATATTTATTTTTGTCATATTTGTGAATAAAATGGCATCATAAAATTCTAATGGTCTCATAGATCCAACTGCTAACTTTTTTAAACAAAATGCAACTGAAAATGTATTCCTAACATTTTTTTAACCCAATTATATATTTATGAAATGTTCTTCTAAAATTAGTATTTAAAAAATTAAAATTCAGGTTCCCTCGTGTAGTTTCAGTATTTTGACTTTAATGGCAATGAATCAGATTTATTTATTGCCATTAAAATGAAATACAAATAGGAGCCAAAGAAAAATGCTCATTTTAGAATACAATTTCAGACAGACGAGGCCCACTTAGAGGCGTTAAAGGCTATGTATGGATATACATATTTCATTCTAAAGGTTTTTTAATACCCATTACATTATATATATATTCACACACACACACACACACATGTATTTAAAGAAAACAAAAAGAGTCATTTATGATATTAAATAAAACCTAAAAACGATGTAGTCAACCATTCATACAGTATATCTTCAGTAAAACGAATAAAAACGTTTATTAAAACCATTAAGTACTTTTTTAGTATTTAAATGAAGAAATACGTTACTGTCTCCTTACTAAATGAGGAATCTTTTTTTAAGCTTCAAGTCAATAACCATTATCTCTTAAAACACGATAATGAGCACCCAGTGTGACGTAATGGAGGACTGCAGCACGTTGTATGCGGATGTTTAGGACATTAAGTGAAAGAGTACAGGAAGTTCAGATATGTCAAAAACTGTAAGTTCTCTCATGGGTATTTCTGAAATATTCCTAAATTTACAGAGACCGTTCGAAAACTAGCAAGACTCAAACTATCCATTTCAGTGAGATTACTTATTTGATCTTTATATTGACATATTCATCAAGCATCCCATTCAGTTGAACCAGAAACTATTTGTTCAATACTTCTCCTTCCTAAGGTACACTGATAAAGAATGATTTAAAAACAAGAGTTACAGCGGAGGAAACAATTACCTTGGCAATGTCAAATGTGTACTAGCACAAATGGAAGCACATGGTTTTAATTTGGTGTGTTTTTAAGATGTTTGATATACGGGGAGAGGGAAAACGTGGACTGTATTATTCAGTCTCATCTCATCTCTCATCGTGTTTATAGCAATGCAGAGAAATTTTGTGAAGTAAAACGTGTGGAGAGAGGTTGAGCTGGAGTGGATTCATTGCGAGATGAATACAGGATGGGAACATTCAGTTCTAAAGTCTTTCGTGCCTTTTGAAGTAGGAAGGCATAAACAAATGATGTGACACTTCAAAAGCGTATTACACATAAACACAAATGGAGTAATGAGTGACAATGATATGAAAGTATACATTATTTCTGGACATCTCACACAGAGCTGTAGGGTACAAAGGAAAGATTTTAAAAGTGTATGATGATTGAAAACATGATTGATGAAGCAAGCGTGAAGAGAAACGATCAAAGAAGCTTTACTGAAAATCATTTCAAGGCAGAGAAGGGGGCTTTTACCCCCACATTCAGGATATTAAAAAAATCTGGACCCCCAGGGAAAGTGGTATAAAATGTTTAAAGAGAGAAAATGATCGTATAACAATATTTCTACATAAAATAATCAAAGAAATATTGGAAACATCAAATGATAAGGCATTTACAGCTCATTTTGAACATTCTTTATTTGAATAAAAGCCTTTCCTGCTTTCAGTAACCTAATCCTACAATGCTAGAAGGCATGTTTCTGAAACGACTCTCGATTGTGTTTTATCACAGTCGCTGAGCCCACTTTTGCACACTTCAAAACGAATCTATTTCTTCTCTTATGGAAAACAATTGGTTTCAGTATCAGCATCTTCCATCTTCCTCCCCTGTCAACTATTAGTTCTATAACATTTTTAAGCAGATTGGATCCTTGGTTGAACTTCAAACTATTTGATTATTGAAAAATCAAGGATTTCATACTCAAGAGTCAATGTATAACAATAATAATAGACTATGTATACATATTTGCATTAATAAAAAATATGCCAAAACCAGAAATAAGCAGCAGGACGGGGTAAAATCACAAAAAAAAAAAAATAAAAAGTATAAAATAAGTGTAGAGGTAGAATGTTTTATAGGAACACATTCAGTCATCACAAATAGTATACTTTAATTAATTTCTATAAATGTAAGGGTATTATTATAACCAGTTAATTCCTGGGACCGCCCATACTTCCTGTGACGCTACATTGTATTTCATGAAGTTAGTCTGGCAAAGCTGCCGTTTTAGAGCATTTCTGTTCCCAAAAAGGTGGGAACCAATGAGAAACGCTTTGAATATAACAGGCAAACATTTTACAAAGTTACTCAAGACCGATTACATGCTCACATTTGCTAAAAACAACCTACAAAAATAATTCAATAACCATCCGCATAGATGTTGCCAAAGGAAATGTGTAACTTCTCAGCACCCCTCGTCTACACTGACAGACATGTTTTGCCTTTGCCCGCAGTTACAGAGGAGCAAATGAGCGTCTGGTCGAGCAGAGAACAGGCTGTTTTTCTTGACCGATTTATCTCTTTCTCTCTCTGTTCTGTGTTCTCTGTTTTGTGCAGGATCTTGCTGCAGGACAGCAGGCTGCTCATTATGGCTCAGCATAGGGCTTAATGTAATTACGCTCTGCTCTGGCGCTTCAGGTGCTGCGCTGCCTGTTTGATCATTGTTATTGAAGAGGGCACCTTTTGAAATGGCAGACACATACACACAGAACAGCAATGAACTTGCTTGAACAAAAAAAAAAAAAAGAAAAAGAAAAAATAAAGGCTGAATTAAAGAAACAGTGACTTTTTAATCTCACAGTTTAGACCTTATCATTATGTGGAATTATGTGGAAAAGGTGTATTGTAGTTATCTTGCATTTCTGAGAAAAAAATCTGAACGGTTGCCATCCACTACACCGGGAATCAGAAAAGAGACATGACTATTGTCATTTTGTGATTCATAGTTGCTTCATAGAAACTTCTGGTGCAAAAAACTATATAAAATCTCAGAAACACTTTAATATGTACATGTTCAGTGTATATGTATAGACTTTAATATGTACTTTTAGTATTCCTGGTTTTGACATGACAAAGTTCTGTAAAACTTTAATATCTTTGTCAAAATATCTCTTTAAAAGCTGTCAAAGGTCGATGTGCTTTTAAGACAACTGTATTACGTGTATTTATGCGACTTTGAAGCCCCCTATAGTTAAGTCAGTGGAAAGCACGGTCTTAAATATCTGAGGTAATTGTAGTGGATTGCTGTACATGTGCATTTGTTGCTACTTTAAAGCAATCCAATATAATATATGGACATTTGTACCAGAAAAGCCAGTCGTGGCCTAATGGATAGGGAGTTGGACTTCTAACCCAAAGGTCGTGCGTTCGAGTCCCAGGTCCGGCAGGGATTGTGGGTGGAGGGAGTGAATAACCATCGCTCTCTCCACCTTCAATACCATGACTGAGGTGAGACCCTTGAGCAAGGCACCTTTCCCCCAACTGCTCCCCGGGCGCCGCAGCAATGAGTTGCCCACTGCTCTGGGTGTGTGTTCACTTCTCACTGCTGTGTGTGTGTGCACTTGGATGGGTTAAATGCAGAGCACAAATTCCTAGTATGGGAAACCATACCTGGACACATTTCACATCCTGTCCTTTCCTTTTATACAATTTCTTTAAAATACTAAAATGTACCCTTTAGGGTACCCTTAGGGGTAAATAAAGTGCAAAGATGTAGCTTTTTTAGCTTTTTTTTTTTTTCTGAGAGTGTATGAAATGCATTAAGGAAGCTGCATCAATATAATAACAATGTTTTGGATTTCTGGGTGTTTGCTGAAAGACAAAAACAACTGTTTTATAAGCCATACTTGCGGGTTCAGTATTTAGGATTCATACAATTTACATTCAAGTATTGTAAATATTGGTAGCCATCAAAAACACTGCAAATTCTCAGCTGTCTCTTTAATGAGAGCGGTCTGGTTTTACTACACAAATGAGCATATAAAGTGAGTATTTAGAGAGCATTATCTCCCCTTCCATCTGAGCCCTGCGCAGTCATTATCTGGTTTCTGGTTTTGTTTTTGTGTGTACGGCCACATTTGTTTCCATTTGTGTGTATGGGCAAATAGCAGGAACAGCATTATTGTGCCATAAGGGCATGATTAGCATCCTGGTCCCCACACACACACACTTACTCATGCTTTTGTACCTTGTTATAGCCGCAGCTCGAGCTGCTGTAAGACTGGCGTTAACACCTGGATAAGATTTTATATTGTTTGGCCCTGGTATGAAAAGAAACGTGACTGTTGTGCATGGTTTCAGCACTGAGGTAACACCACCAAAGTTGTGTCGAATGAGCACTGCCATAAAAAGAAATTTGGCATGTGAATGGACAGGCTATTTGTGAACAGATATACAGTGCCCATAAAAAGTATTTGAACACATAATGAATGAATGTATTTGCATTATAACAACATTTCAAACCCTGCGTGCATTAATTTTAAAGAGGCATTGCACACACAGAACAAAACATTTCACAATAGCAACTTAATCAAAATTATTTAACAATATATTGTTAAAAATGAAGATGAAAGTATTTGCAGATTAACTGTTTTTAGTTAAGTTGACTATTTGACACTACAAGTTATTTAGTGTCAATAAAAGCAGCCTTGATCTCCATAAGAGACTACTTTCAAAAGCATAAAATATTTGTTTTTTTTAATTACATAGTTTACATCCATTATCATCAGTCAGTATTGAGACCTTAGGTTAAACATTATAGCAATTGACTGATATTGACGGACGATAATCACTGCAATTTGAAAAGTAAAATTAAAAAAGTACCTTTAGCACAGGGACAAGCATAATTTGTTTGCAAATTCCAATTGCTGTGATTATCATCAGTCAATATCAGTCAATTGGTATAATGTATCTACAGAAATTGTGTTCGGCCGTTCATTTACATGAAACAGCATGGAGGGTCTGAAAAGGTTTTTGAAAATGTCTTTCAAAAGGCAGTAAACAAGTCCACTATCAAAACGTGGATTTGTGTCCAGCCTATGTGCATAATATTTCTTTCTAAAGTGCCATTTCCAACTACTGGCATCCATAATACAGTGATTTTAGCTGTTTTTGTGGATCCGTGTGAGTGGGCATTGTTTTGACAACATCATCCTCCAGCATACGTGAAACTGATCTGCAAAGGGACCGTTTTGGTTTTTAATAAGCTACTTTGTTGTCATGTACACGCACGCTAATACAAAAACATTTAGGCAGTTATATATGTGGCCAATGTCCAAATACTATTTTGGTCCACTGTATGTGATTTTGTACTTTTTCCCCGGGTTAATTGAATATTCTGGTTCCTATTCTTTCCTAACAGAATGTTCGAAAGGGTTTAACCTTGTTTAAGCAGAGATTAATTGGATGCGTGCATTTGCTGTTTAAATGAAATGAGTTATGTTCTTGTATGTCTTCGATAAAAGCTGCACAACAAAAACAATTTAATTAAGAACAGTTTTGTTGACCCTGATCTATTCTGGACAAGGCAAAATGGAGATGCTCTTTTCTTTGGCATTTATGAAAAGGGTGCCTTTTTGATGCAACTCAGTAATGGTTGAAGAACGGTTCCGCCAGTACACATGGGGTTTAACCCCCAGTCACGAGTCATACGTCTATTTCTAGGAATGAGAGTGGTAATGAATGTGAACATGTTTGCGTCTGACATTGTTTATTTTGGCAGCCTCTCTTCGCCCATCTGCTTCATTTCAATTTTCCACCTCTCTCTTCCTCTGTCTTTCTTCTCATATTTTCTATTCTTCACGCTGATCCACTCATCCTATCATGGTTGTGTGAATAAAAGAATCTGCACGAGTGGCTAAATGAGAGTTAGGGTCAGGAGCTTGTGAGAACTAATGCTAATGAGAGCTTGCTGTACAGGAAGTCAGGAAACAGCCGCGATGTTATTTAAATATGGCTTTTTAACAACATTCTCAGATATTACCAATAAGTAGTATATAGTACCATTAAGATAAGGCTGCACAATTCCATGATGATTCAAAACAAATCTTAACCTCAAAGTGTCTGAATGACTTCTATTCAATCATTAGCCTTGCTTAGTAAAGAAAATATGAAATTCAGGCATTAACTTATTATTTTTGTTTGTTTGTTTGCTTGTTTTTTATAAATAACAGAAAGGACACACTTATATCTTAGTACTTTTTAACTTGAAAATCAAACATACAGACAAGATAATAAATGAAAATCATTTGTAAATGGCTGATATGTACATCTGGAAAAAATAAATAAATAAATCTTCAGAACTTTAATGTGATTATGGATTTTTATATGATCAACTACAAACATACATGCATAAAGTTGTATGCAGATTTCTCGTATATGCAAGGTACCCTGTCAGTCCTTACTGACCATTTTGACAAAATTTCAAAGCCAATGTAATAATTCTAAAAGATTATTGTTAAAATTGAACTAAATTGTAACTAATTATTGTTGAATTCATTCAAATTATCTTTAATTTACTTTACATTGGTTATGCCTGGTTATAGATATCCATATTGATCTAAACCTGTCCTGCAGTGAACTAATATAATTTGCTTTTGGAACATCAGTAAGGACTTCTGGAGGCACCTACTATAGCTCATTTATGAATGAATGTTATTAGATTTAGTGACATGGCTACATACAGTATAATAAAGAAACATACAAGAGTATATGTGTCTGTGAAACACACTTTAAATAAAAACATGCAAAAAGAGACACTTGTGGGTTACATATATTTGATAGGCCTTTCAATCTGCAATAATCTGACTTACAACTCACGACTGGCTGCACATGCTAGGAGCAAATAATAGATGTTAACTTCAACAACATTTCGCATCAATCATTATTGTTTAGAGTATAATCGTTTATATAGGTCTTACAGTGTGTATATATATATTTATGATATCGTGATAAATGGTTGCTGTAGAAAGTCGGAAAAATCACTCGGACGTTTTGGGGTTTCCATGACTTAATCTAAATGTGTTCTGCTTTTAAAGTAGCATGGGAACAAACATTGCCTTTAGAATAAAGAATTATGTGCCCAGTGCTTTATAGAGATTCCCTCCTACTTGATATTCCCATCTTAGCAACTTTCAATAGCGGTAACCCAAACAACAAGTTCCCAGAGACTGGAGTGCATTGTAACATGTCACACGTATTTTTTAAGCTTTGACTTATAGCGAAGCTTTCAATACTAAGTGGGCTGTTCCCCATGGTTTCCATTGGTTTACCATTTGGGCATTTTAATATTAACACAGACATTTCCAAGAAAAACCCACGTTCTCTCGTTCCCATTTGCTTGATGAACATGCTGCTTAGATGCTCGGGTCAGAACGTCCTCATCAAATGTACATGAACCACTTCTGCACTTATCCGAAAAGCCATAAATTACAAGTGGGGATCAGGTTTAGCCTTTATTTAGTCTACAGGGGTCAGAAAAGAGCGTGACTCCAATTAATAGGACATAATATACAAGATTCTAAGAGGCGCTTTAAATCCTTGCCATTTTCACTTGTACAAATTAAATGGCAGCTATAATGACAAATCACACTTTTATAAGGAGCAATACTGTGTCTTAAACCCTAATCAACTTCTTTTATTGAAGTTCTTGACTTTGACATTCAGAGCACTGGGCAGGAAGCACATTAGTTTTAACAAATTTATGCGAAGTTCAGCAGATGCAGGGAGACATTGCAACCTGATGTTTTCCACTTTCACCAACTTAGTGAGCTATTAGAAATGTGTCAAAAAGTGTACGTACTATAGTAAAGACTTTGAATACAATAGTTTTCTGACTAAAGTAATGAGTCTCCCTCCAGCTGGATGAGTCAGTTTACTTGAGGAGTTCCTGGTACTGCTCAGACCGTAGGAAGCGACCAAAGGAGTCCTTCTCCATCAGGGTGTAGATCCGGCTCTGAGCCAACTCGAAGGTGGAGGGAGAAATATCAACCAGGTTCCTCAGAGTCACATCTTTGGTGCAGTGGTCAATGTTCACCTAAAGGCATGATATTGGTGATAAGGAGGAAGTGTGGAAGTCAGTCACAAAATGCTTCAAATTGGACAAAAATAATGAGTAAGAAGCACATTATTTTAACTCGGACAGTTTCTCAGCTCTCTAGGGGGGCTGTGGAGCAGTCTTCCAATTTGACTGATTCCCTGCAGTTTGTACAAATACATGCCTGAACAGAAAATAGTATTCTATTTTTTCCCTAAACATCACCATGACCATATCAATTTCCTCATATAGAAAAACATGCCTCAGAAGCTTTTGAGTGGTGTTATTAATTATATTTTGACTTTTTTGACTTTGACTTATTTGTTTTGAATGTTTTTTATATTATTATTACTCTTTTATATTTAAATGCATTTATATTTAGTTTTGTTTTATTGTAATATGTGCAATCATATTTGCGTTTGAGCAAATATCGAATGAACAGAGCTCAAAAATAATTACGTAACTACAAATATTGAAACGGAAAGAATCACAAAATTCTGTTTGCATTTCATCGATTTTAAAAATCTTTATGATTGCTAAGAGCCAAATGGCTATTGTTACATTTAGCAAGGTTGGCATGTGTGTGTGTTGTCTAATGGCTGTTACATAACTATACTTTAAACCTTAGCACATGGCTGTGCAAACATCCTGATACAAACATGTTTTATGTAACATGATCGTTTGCTTAATTATTTTTAAGAACAACATTGGTTTAAAAGGTTTTATAGGCACAGGATGAAAAACTACAACCTTTTGCCTAACCTTGCTAATATACTTAAATGGAAATCTACATCTTCTTGAACATATATGGTGATAAAATTGATATAAACAACCAGCATTCATGTAGCATAAAGAATATGCCTAAAATGTTATATACAAGCTTATGTTGACCTAAAAAATAACTTGAAGGAGCAATGCTTCAGTTAAAATCTATGGTGATGTGGTTTCCTAATAACCTTTTCAATTTATTTAAATCAAAGTTCATTTAACTATATAAAAAAAAAAACAACACCAGAAAAAAAACCCTCACAGATACTCCATCATATTCAAGTTTTTTATAGCTCCTTGGGGACATTTAGGGGAGAGAACATTGGCCTCAGCGTTTATACAGTGATCTAAACAGCTGATATGAAACATATTTTCACAGTAGATGAATAACTCTCTGATGGAGAACTGCTTCCTTCTACCTCTGAAGCACTGTGCCTTTTATCTAAACAGTAAATCTACGTGTGATTACCAAAAAAAAAAAATCAATGGCAAAACAAACAAACCTCTTTGGGCCCACCGGTCTGAATGAAGTCCTCATAAATCTTCTTAGCTTTGATGGCCATTTTCAGGGGGGACTTCTTGAAGTCCTCACAAGCCTCCCAGAATTCAATATTCTCCTCGCTGAACTCAGATCTGAGGAAGCTCTTGAAGGTGGCCAGGCCATCTATGGAATTAAAAATGTGGAAAACCTATTAGAGTGAGCACAGCTCTGTGTGTTCTTTTTGTGCTAATGTGTTGGCGACACGCTGCCACCGGAGACCCCGGTCTCACCAGCTCTTAACATCCTTATCCAAACATTACCGCTGTGCACGCCTAGGGCACACAGCCCTTAATGCAATCCCTCATGAGTCCATGTTGTATAACATCATGTGGTACGTTTTCAAGTACTAAATGTTTCACCTCTGTGGATCAATCAATGTAATTATTCACTATTCAATGCAGCTTTATTTCAAGACTTGCATTTGTTTGTGTGGGAATGATTTTATCAAACAGTGGTAAAAAGACTAAATTAATTCCAAAGTGCACAATAGAGCTCTTATATTTGATTGGAAAATATATATAATGCAGTACCAACTGATTGGTTAATCTGCAAACAATCCACTCTGAAATAAAATGAACTAATTTTCCATGGAATCATTATAATTAAACATAACAAACTGGCCTTGAAACAAATAATTGAATGAATAACAAAGATTTGTTTTCCTAACTATAATTGACTAATCCAGCCCTTCTGTGCAGACAAAGGAGCCTTTCTGACATTTCGTTTTTTTTTTAATCGGTTTGCGTGTGTTCGTTTTTTATAAAGAACCAGCAGCGAATCAGAAAATGGGTTTTACAATTATAAAGAAGAGTTTGATCATTTACAGTTAAATACACGTGAAAGCTGGACTGCACAGGCAATCGTTGTTCAGACTCTGTCCTTCTGTACTTATGCAGATTCACAAGGCCTAAGAAAGATAACTATAATGATAAATATATTAGAGTTCACAGCAAAAGACGACTACATTCTTGTTCTGCTGTCTGCTGCTTTGAATGCGGACTGTTTAAAAAAAAAAAAATTAAATATAAAATATAAATATAAAACTAGTTTTCTTTGGTGTGAACAGGTCTTAAGCATATGATAATAATTCATATTTTGAGCAATTTATCTAATTTGTGTATATTGGCTACTATGGGAAAAAAATGGGTTACAGTTTATTTCGATAGTCCATTTAGATACTCTACTAACTATACAGTAAGTCACTACATGTCTGCTAACTCTCAGAGTAGACTGTTAGGGGTAGGATTAGGGTTAGTAGAATAAGTTGACACAATGTATACTTGCAAAGTTTTTGATGGTCGGTACGTAGTGTGTTGCGGACCCATCAAAATAAAGTGCTGGGAGATATTAAGCAGACGGTCTACTATTAGTAGAATATCTAAAGTGGACTATCGAAATAAAGTGTTACCAAAAATGTATTCTATTCTTCCATGGAAAAGTTCAACCTCGCGATTTTTGTTTCAGCCACAGTTCAAAGAATTACATGTATGCATTTCTATGCTTATATAATTTTAAATAATTAGAATTAACTACATGAAAACGCTACAAGTCATTTAGAAAATGTTTGTTTATGTATGTGTGTCATTTTTCTTTACAGATATAAACTGTTAGGAGCAATCTTGTAGATGTGTAGCTTTTTTAAGGTTAATGTGTCTGGTCAGGAACAAGCTGTTTACGCATACCGAATAGTTATAAACTGAAATATAAACAAAGTTCTAAAACATGTTTTACATACTCTGATAAACTAAACCCTCCAGTGATTGGTCATGCCTGGAAGAACTTTTAAGACGCAAAATGCAACAGAAGGGGCCATTAAGATAAACATCATATACTTACAGCTGTTGGAAAGGACCTTATCAAGGGACTCACGCCATTGGGCTGCTTCTTCAGGTGTGGGTCTGAACAAAGCAAGCAGATTTCTTCATTTAATTGTATTACCCTTTGGATATGGCCAACAAGCTGTATCCATGCACAATAATTGGTATAATTATTTACATGTACACATCATAAAGTAAAGGGCAGTTTTAACAATATAATCTGTTCTAATTTAATCTCTTGTCTAAATACTGTAGGTCTTACCCAAGTCTTTCAGCCTAACTTGATTACTGATGTAATTGTGTTTTATGCACATGTCTCATCTTGTGATTTAGATATTTCATTTCGTTTTTTTTTATTCTGTCTGAAAAAAACACAACCCTATTAACAACACTTGCACGAGGCATTACGTAAGTAAAAGGGAGCTGAAGTGGTCTGCAAATGTTTTTACGGTCAATTTGGACACAATATTCATTATAAACAGACTCTTGCAGTTTTCCATTACAGGATGTACTAACATGGCCTTCGTCCGTTTTTTTTCTCCCTGACTCCCTTGCTCTCTAATCTTCAGCCCTTTTCTCTACACGTCCACCTTTTAGTGGTGTCTGATAATCTGTGTAATTATGGGCATTAATAGATGAATAGGTGGGTAATTTGCTCTATTCTCGTGCTTTCTTATGAATCCGCACTGAACTTTGCTACAGTACTTTGCTGTAGCTTAAGAACCTTGTAATTGAAAAAGTAAACTACAGCAGAATACTTAATAATAGTTATTTACAGTACAAGCTGATGGGGGTAATTAGTGACGACAATTAGTGACGACATATACAGGTTTACAGTTATGGACTTAAATTTCTATTTCTGAGGTAAAACAGCAGCATTTAACTGCAAAGCATACAATATATTTCAGGGACTAGCAATGCACTCAAGAAGAAGGCTTTTTAGTTGAAATGTGCTTGAAAAAAATGACATGGCATGCGGAATAAAGCCTTTTTTATTCTTAAACACGAGTACCTTGGATTTACAGCTTGTCCGGTAAACACCGGTGGTTACAAATTTGTAGACCCTTGAGACACTTTAAAATAGAGCTGAACTGAGCTTCCAAAATCTTCTGTTTGCACTTTAAGGGGGAAAGCATCTCAAGATAACTGTTTAAACACATCTAACCATCCTCCTTTAAACATCATGGTGGGTGATTTCCATCATTTCAGGTGAATGAGGTTCACCTGAAAACACCAAACAAACATTCTGAAATGATTTCCATCTTTAAAACATCACGGTTGATGATTCCCACCATTTAAGGAGGACAGTTTCCACTTGAAAACACAAAACAATCATCCTGAGATTTTCATGCAAACAGAACATTTCGAAAAGGGTGGTTCAGGTCTATTTTGAAACTTGAAAAATATATGTAAATGAATGGTGACACGGGTTAAAGGGAGCTTCCTGTATACTTTTTGGTCTAAATGAGCATGTGAGGCATGTGACACATGCAGGGCTGATGTCCTCAGCGGTAAGCAAAAGACAAAAGAGGAGAGGAAGCAAAAAACGTAAGGGGGAAAGATAACGGAGCCAACAGAAACTCACTTCTGTAGCTTCTCTGGTTTCTTCTCAGGCTTTTCTTGGTAGGGGATAATAAGGTCGATGGAATTCTCTGGCTTCTGAAGCAGAATTCCCAATTTAGTCTTGATCTCCTTAGCCCTGAAGATAGAGCAAGCACAAATACATGTCCATTAGCGCTTTCAGAGTACACTAATACATTATTCAGGATGTTTCTAAAATGTACAACATACCTGTCAACAGATAATATAATATCAGTCTCGGAAAGGTCATCTATTTTCTTCTCTCAAAGTATACATATTGTTTTTTCAGTGAATGTTTAGTCTGGTCTTTTTGTCCATTTGTTCATCAGTTATAGAAAGCTTTTATTATTGACCTTTACAGCTGTCATCGGTACAGTGATAAACACATTTTGACAGATACATTTTGTACAATAAAACAACGCATGTTGAAGGTGTTCAATTCACACCCTTTCAGAACTATTTCACACTCTTTGTAGAGTTAAAACAAATACAGTGTGAAAAAAAACATTTTCCTCCCAGATGACTGTGGATGAAGTGACGTCAACAAACTTGGTGATTTGTTGAGGTTTCCTGCAATAGATAAATCTACTGTTGCAAAAATACTGACGTCAATGCACACACTTCTCAGCTTAAAAGCCCATATACTAAAATTACGATTTTATGGCTCAATTATATAATGCAACATTATACACCACCTCATTTTGCCATCTTAAACTGTCTTTCAGATGTACAAACACACTTTTCAGAAGTACTCCAGGCCCTGGGCCAAGCATTAAGACTAAAGCCAAGAACAGTGATAAACATATGTTTACACAATGAATGAGCCAACAGTGCAATTGTTAGATCAGAAAATGGCTCAATAGTCACAATAAATGTCTGTTCTCAGGAATCCTGCTCCAAATCTTGTTATGAACAGAGAGCTTAACAATGCTAAGTGTGTTCTGGTAATTCTGAGTAACCCTGATGTTTTTGGAAAGAGGGAAAAAAATACATTTTGAAATATATCTAAAGGGAAAATAAGATAAGAACTTAATATGTACAGGGTACAATACAATACACATTCCCAATAAAACAGCTTCAACCCTTCAATCTCAATAAAATGTATGTTGGATAAATAAAAATGTTTAACCAAAAGATACTGTATGAGGCCATCCAGTGACTAAAGTCTTTCCTATACAGAAATCAATACTCACTATACCTAAACCTCATCCAAAACACCATACAAACTTTCTCAAGAAGACAGTATTTTGAGAATTCCCAGCTGCTCTAGAACAAAGCACTGATTCCTAAAGGAGGCTGCCAACTGACATATTTAGCTAACGTACTACGGGATAAAATGTATGTTAATCCATGATGCAAAGATGCTTAGATCTTACCTTTCCAGACATGTCTGGGGCAGAGCAGCTAATCCTTTACACATTTTTCTGAGCTGTTCACTTTAGGTTTGCAGTTAGTCCACCACCATGAGTTGTTGTCTGCTCTCTCTCTTTTAGAAGCTGTCGTCCTGCTTCCCTCTATTATATGCAGAAAGTCTGCTGGCCCAAAGCCAACAACTGAAGAGCCAATCAAGTTCTGGCTTGCAATTACAGTCGGAGCTCAGAGAGCTCTGGAGATAATCAACACAAGCGAGGAAACCTGAAACTTGCCAAAATACTAAAACATCACATAACACATCTATGCTTAGTAACAGACCACCAGATATTACTGTAGAAACATGGTAATGTAAAAAGTAAAGTACAATTAAAGTATATTTGAATACACTTTATTTTAAAGTGCCCTTGTAATAGTGTAGTTATGCATTTAAATATTTATTAACTATATATGTTTACTTTATGGTTAATGTTAAGGTTAGTGTTGGTTTTTGAGTCACTTGCATGTATTGTTATTAAGTAGTAGGTAACACCTTAAAATAAAGTGTTACCATAAATGTATTCAACAAATGTTAAATATTAGATACTTTAAACAACTTTAATTCTAAGTAAGGTTGATAAACACTAAAACTTTGTTATGTCATATTTTATATTAAAAGATGAACTATGCTCTAACAACAACTACCAGTTATCTATAAAACAGAGGTATAATTTTTTTTTTAATTGTCTTGAGATCACGTTGCAGCATTATATTTAAAAAGATCATGCATGCAATATTCTAATTACTTGCATTGATCTGCTGTCATTGTATCCAAATTTCTCATTAAAGTCATTAAAGTGTAATACACTCTGTGTTCGTTCTGAGGAATATTGTCTTTTCTGGGGACAACTAAACAAACTCTCAGTTACACGGATCTGCTAGAACATTCTTTACATGGTAAAAAAAAAGGGGGAAAAAAAGGAATGCGATAAAAAACAGGGGGGTGGGGAAAAAAGAAAACCAATCCCAATTAAAGGTAGTTTGAGTACCTTTTATAAAGAATATGAGCTGATTTTTCATAAACACCACCCTTAAATCAATATATATCAACTCCATCCAACTATAATTTAAGTCAGTGATTTACTAAAATGTCATTTCTGACCAGAAGGGCATTGCACTTCATTTAAACTCTCATTGTAATATGTAATGCATTTATATATATATATATATCAACCCAACCACCTGACTTGTTGGGATTTACTGTCAAAATTAAGGATTTTGAGTTCATCAGAATGGAAGCATATACAGCAAGTTGCCATGCTACAACAAATGGGTCATTAATAAAACAGGCAATGCAATGAAGCATTTTTAATTTAAATTTTTTTTTTTAATCTGGGTAGCATATGGTCTGCATATGACTTGCATAACAACCCCACACAATCTATTTTTGCGAAATATAAACAAAGCGTGAGAACAGAAGCGTCACGCTACAGCAATGTTTAAATGGTTTTTCTTTGCATGCAGATATATTTAGTATGAAATTGATGTCATTATTCTAAAATGCTTTATGCTAAATAATGCAAATTTGGCTTGTGGCAAGATTCATGGATTAGACAAACATGGAGCAGTTGGTAGGCGACAGGCTTTTAGGTATGCTAAAGACATGATCATGACTGAACTTCTGGTCTATTGTATGCCTGTTGTTAATAACAGGCGTTGTCATCACTAGATGCAGAAAACAGTGTTGTGTCACGCACTGCAATCAGATAGAATCGTCACGGAATACAAAGTATATAAAAATGCCGGTTTGAAGAGTCAGACGTTTTGGAAACTTGCGTAAAACAAACCCACCAACGCTGAGCTGGTGACTGTCTTGTCACAGTGGACATTATAATCTTAATTATATAATCGAACTTTTATTTGATCCTTTATTTTCCAAATAATTGTGCTGTTTGTTTATCTGGATGAGTGTAAGTACAGTGTTACCACTGACGACAGAAAACAATTACCAAAACTGCACCACAGAGATTGACCAATCAGAATTAAGCATTTCAGGTGCATATGAAAAGTTTTGTGAGATATTAACT
>JAUMHQ010000058.1:11799838-11810443 GCA_032361165.1 Enteromius paludinosus
TTATATTCCATGTGTTACCCACACTTTGGTACTATTTTTGCATGGAAGATGTACATTATCAATGTATATATATATATATATTTCAATCCACATAATCATTGTTTCAGAACACAAGATCTTTGTATTATGAGGACATTTACATTAATTAAAGATGCTACAATGATACAAGTTACAGCTATCATGAAAATATACATGACACAACTTATGCAACGGACTCAGTTTATTAATAATAATAAGTAATAAGATGTTTGATAGTGTTATGAGATGATTGTGTTAGAACAGATACAGTGTGGTCAATGCAATAGATGTTCTCTGAAACTATACTGTTGTTGACGTTTTATAGTTAAAATCTTTAAATAAAAGTGTGATTCTGTTAGAATTGCTATAAAAAGCAGTTTTGTACTGTGAATGATAACTTTATACAGATAAAAAGGTGTAGTGAATATGATACTTTATATTCTGTTTTGTGTTTAGTGCTAACATGAATGAACATTTCTTTAAAAAAAGTGTATTTGTATAAATATAACTATAATGAAAGTGCTAGCACAAATAAATAAGATAGATAGATATATATCAATTCTGTTGGTGCCTTGATACTTATCTTCCACTAGGAGGCAATGTTTGATAAATAATTACAAACAGGAAATAAAGCAGATTCAATCTCATCTACTTCCTGTGAGTACAAATAAACACAAATTGATATATTTAAGTCAAGTGCGAACTTTGCAGTGTGCATTATTGACATGCAATGCATTAATTGATAAAAATGTAGAACAAGCTTCATCAGGGTGAAATATAGTGTCACTTGCGTCAGTCTTCATGAGATCCTAGCTCTGCATCAGCTGTATGTGAAGCTTGTGGGGGATGCATGCACTGACCTTGATGCTACTGTCTGACTCACCATGCTCACTGTTTTATTGAAGATTTCGGAAGACGTGGGCCAGCAAACATGATAAAATTGGTTTTGAGGTCAGGTGCACTGAAAGTCTGTGAATGGACTTGCTAACGCGGGATCTCATTACTGACGAACAAGGTGCTAGGTTTACAGATTGAATTAAATACACAGGCATACTGTAATTCAGAAGGAATTCTTGGCTCTTACGTTTGTAGATCACACTATCACACCTTCAGAAGTGCTTGCAAAGGACAAATATGATGGAGTGCAGCTGTAAAAGGAGGAAATGGCCATATCTGAACGTACTTACCACATGCATGCATTTCTATTTATGCATTTCACATTAACTTCAAGATCAAAGTAAACAGTTTCAGCCATGAAATGTGTGTTATTTTTACAGGCTTGCCTAAAATAGCAGTCATTAAAATGATGTAAGGGTTTATATATCCAGTGCAAATCTCTACATTCACTTATATTTATTATAATATTATATAATCTAAGAAAATTATACAATATTTATAGAAAATGAATAAAAGAACTATGAGAAAATGAAAATATTATTAGTTAATTATTTTAATTACTTCTTAATTTATTTATATATGTCTAGATATGTATGTACACACACACACACACACACACACACACACACACACACACACACACACACATAAATAAAAAAAAATATTAATATATTATTATTTATTAAATACAATTATTTATATGTATTATGTATGTATATTAGTTTAAGTGTGTGTTTGTTTGTGCGTGTGTGTGTGTATATATATATATGTATATATAATTTTAATTTGGTAGATACTTTTAGCCAAAGCAATATTTACATACACATATCATTATTTTAATATAGTTAATACACCATTCTATAGTTTTTGTAAATAGTTTTTGTATTCAATTAGATTCAATTGGTTTGTTTTAATTTAATATTTAAATTTTAAATTTATATTTGTTTATGTTTTTAAAAATATGCATTTTATGGTTTTAGTTTTTATTTTTGTTTGTTTCAAACTAAACAAAAAAGAAAAACAAGAATAATTAAATAAAACAAGTAAATAGTTTTTTTATTTTATTTATTATTTTAATATCTTATTTAATTTAAGATAATGTTTGTTTTTAGAAATGAGTAATGAAGTGTTCATGGTTTTAGTTTTAGTTAACAAAAAATAACAAAATATATTAAATGAATGAAAAATAAAATATTTATTCAATTAATAATTAAAAAGAAAATACAATTAAACTTATGAGGTGATTTATTTATTATGGTTAACATTTTGTTTTTATTTATTTATTTTTTTCAAATTAAGTAAACGCCACTGTTGCTTCACTCTTGCATAACATTTTAGCCCATTAATCTTTTTATAATCAAAGTCTGAGATCCAATTACTACCAGAGTGCAACACTCAAGTACACATAGCCCCTCTTTAATCAACAGAACCTTCATCTGACAAGAAGCATGAGACACTCGCTTCTAATGTTGTGTTGACTATATGCTGTATATCTACAGAACCATCTTCTAGCCCCCATTTAGATGATGAAATTAAAATATTCAGCCATTGCCAATGTTTTGTTGTAGAGAATAATCATGCAGTTGTTGTCTAGGCGGTGCAATATAGTTTAATACACAGTCTAGTGAGAAAGCAACCAACTACATGATTTACAAATCAAACAAAGGCCCTTTATGTCATTACATGTGTAAACAAACACAAAAGCTAACAAATCTTTATGGCTGCTCGTGCAAAGACGTTATCAAGTGGATTTCCTCCTTCTGAACTCCAGTATTTGATTTCGAACTGGGTGATGAACTTTCTCATCACTGTCAGCAGGAATGATGTGGTTTAATCTTGAGCTGAGAGAATCATGTGGACAGCTTTGGCAACTGGGTCCAAACCGTTGCCTTGGCAACTGTGTAAACCTACACTTGAAGCTGTTCTTTGCTTCTGGGCATTGATGGTTAAATATGAAACACAAGCTTGGTCTGGCCAGTCATGTGCATAACAAGCCTGTTTACCTCATAGTGAAGCATCTGTGGTAAATCTGGGCCTTACATTTTCATTCTGTTCACATCAAACAAAAACAGCTTCGGCTTTTAATAGAAACAATCCAAGGTTATTAAGAAAGAAAGAAAGAAATAAAGCTAAAAATTGCCTATTAATAATTATATATATATTTATTATATATATGCTTTGTTCTTTCAGTTTGACCTTTAAGTATTAAAAAAAATCACAAACACAAGATGTGAAAGCATATTATCACTTTAATGCAAAATTGTTATTCACATTAATTTAAAATTGAGTTAACAAAAACATATATGTATAAAAAAAATCAATAAAATATACAATACACAAACGTTTAACACTCTTAAGCCTCATTTAGCAGTCCAGACAGATTGTCAGTATCTTTAAAAAAACATTTTAAAACCATTCTTTTCATGATGATTTTGCTAATATTATTTTGTTTATTTATTATTATTATTTTATAAAAAAAAAAAATTAAATACCACCAGGTATTTTACCATGGTACCATCACAATACTTTTTGTAAGGGATTATTTATTAGAAACAAATAAATAAATAAATACATTAAATATCCAAGCACTTTTCTCCATTTTATAAACTTTACAAAACACATAATTAGCTTTTTTAAAGTATGCCATGTGCTTTTAAGCTCATGCATGCTTCAGTAAAGTCTATATCTCCTTTGAGTTGAATTACAGGTGTTTGTGCAGATGCAGCTCTTCTGTTCCCTCTCATGGACACTATTAAGGGGATCTGGGAATGCAGTCTGTCTGATTCCGGGATGCTCTTCTCTTCATCTCTTTATGACACTCCGACCGCCTCAAGCAGTCTTTTTAGAGTCTGCACCGGTCCCTTCCGCTTCTTACCCGAGCTTCCATCTTTTGCAGGACCTAAACGCACCTACGTTTTTCATTTCGGTTCTTCGTCTTCAATTGGTTGTCTGGCCGCAATGGCCCTTTTACTTCTTGCCTTAGCGCTCTTCACTGTGAGCTGGTTGACTAGATTCCGGTAAGAAGCGGAGCGCAGGAATCGTGGGTAACAGTCCTTTTCCATGAGAATATAGACGCGATACTGGGCCATATCGAAGCAGGATGCCGTGGGGCTTTTCAAGTTGGCTTGGGTAATGTCTCGAGTCTCGTAATCGATGTTAACCTGGGAGCAAAGGGGAAGTGAGTTCAAACATCTGCAATTTAGGAACAATACCAGTTTAGGATATGGTGATTCATCGTGTATATTTACCTCTCTAGGAGCTTCACTTCCGATAAACTCCTCGTAGATCCTCTTGGCTTTGGACGGCATCTTAGCTGCAGACTTTGTGCTTTTGTAGTCCTCACAGGCTAGGTAGAAAGCAATGTTTTCTTCACTAAACTCAGATACCAGGAAAGCTCTGAAGGCATATAGTCCATCTGATAGAGAGAGAAAAACGGGGTTAGAGAAGAGATTAGTTGTGTAACGTGTCTCATCAGATTAAAGCCCCCCACACAGATCAGACAGCAGGACAGACACATCTGTGCACTGCAGTCCTATTTATAGCATCTATATTTAAATTGTAGTCTCACGCATTATCACAAGAATTATCATTATCAAAAAATATATATATATTATATTATACAAAACTATTTTAGTCTTTCTACCTCAGTGTTTTACATGAATTGCTATTTCTTTGTAGTTATTTGTAAAAATTGCTAACAATGGAAGGGCATTTTTATTTCAAAGTAAATCCGACTCCAAAAGAGGCAGATTTGTACTTGAGTTTGCTTTATGTTTATGATTTAATTATAATAATTTACATAAACTCATAACATTTTTAAACATAAAATGGAATCATCTTTAACCATTACACAATGAAAAAAAAAAAAAAAAAAAAAAAAAAAAAATAAAAAAATATAAATAAATAAATATATAAAAAATAAACGTATCTATATAAAATTGATTATCAAAGCTTATTAGAGTACATTTTACAAGAAAAAACTATTTCAGTCTTTCTGCTTCAAAATTTCACATTTACAATATGTTAATTGTTGATTATTTTTACATATTTGTGAAATTATTAGCAATGTCTGAGAGATTTTTTTTTGTGTGTGTGTGTGTGTGTGTGGACTTACGTTTGCTGGACAGAAGCTTCTCAAAAGACTGTTTCCACATCAGACATTCCTCCAAGGTCAACCTGCGAAGACGTAAGCCAGTCAGTGAAGGAAGCATAGAAAACGAAACGCTTTATTATGGAAAAAGATGGAACATGTTATGAAAAACAGTGCATTCGGTAAATGTGCTTACCTTGGTTTTCTATATTTATATATGCTGCTCAAGTCTTGTCTCTGCAGAAATCCACCCACGCATGCCTTTAATCTTTTGGCCCTGATGTTAGAAAAGCATTTATTTAATACACAACACTAGTACAGGCTACTGTTGAAATATACACAGTTAGAATCAAATGAAAAGCCCCTGCTGATGTTATATGAAAGAGTTGAGGTTATGTTTAAGCCTTAAGATGATTAGTATAAATTATATAAAAAAGCACATAATACCCACGACAATGTGAGGATCGTACCTTTCTAGGCAATTGTTTGAGAGCCCTGTTATTCCTCTACACATTGGAAAGGCAGAAGGGAAATAAATATCCATGGCGCAGTGCAATCTCTAGGTGAAATTTATCAGCAGTGTGTCTGCAGCGAGAGAAGAGGGGGTTTATATAGAGCAGGAAGCAGAGCATCATCTCTACTCTCGGCCAATAGCGATCCGGTTCACTCTCCGCTTATGTACTGTGCATTCATGTGTATGTGAAATGGCAGGAAAGTCCAATGTGATGGTAATGTTCATAAGGGTGATTATTGTAAGTGTCCAAATTCAGGTCATTTTAATGTTCTTTTACATGACTGACACACTGTTCCAGAGATATGATTGTTTCGAAAGCATAAATAAAAACAACATCCTACCCTTTGCAGGGATGTTGGTCAGTAGAAGCACAGTTCGTGGCTTACCAGAAATGTCTTCTCCTGTGGATGGTCTTGGAAGTCAATGATTTTCATGTTATCTTAACCTCTAACCTGCACTGAAGGCTTTCACATTTAATTAAATAAATGCAACCAATACTCAACAATATGTCAACTTATACTATAAATATATATATATATATATATATATAGAGAGAGAGAGAGAGAGTTTACATAATGTATGTGTGTATACTGTGTATATTTATTATGTACATATATAAATACAAACACATGCATGTATATATTTAAGAAAAATTATGAGCAAAGAACTGCTGTGATATGGTACAATAACATATGATTTTTATATTCATGCCTTTCATCGTAAGTCCAATGAAGTCAGACGTCTCGCTTCATTGATCCACAAGTCGAATCAGGACAACCGTAGCTAACCGGTTCAAACTGTGCACCAAACAAGGAACATTTGATTAGGTTTAATACCCCAGAAAGATATACAGTTGTGCCTGAGGGAATCCCACCTTGGATCAATAACTTATGATGTCAGCAGACACAGAGGTCTTTCTCTCACCCAACATGACACTCAGGATATAAAAGACCAAAAATCTGGCTGTATGAGGACAGGGGATCTTCCGCATCAGTTGGCCTTGAGATCTCTGCGTCCGCTCGGATAGATGTCATTCACTTTCACCCCACTGCCTGGAAGCAATTTCTCAGAGATGTGGAAGACATGCAGAGGGGAAAATGAGCTTGTTGTTGACAGCTTCTTTTTCCTTTTTATACATAATATACCTCGCATAAGGGCAATTATACCACCACAGAGATGTCTCAATGGGTAGAGCAGGATGGAGTCCTGATATTGCTGGGTCTCTTCATAGAGATGATAGTGGGTGTCCCACTGCTGCACCATGAGGACGGGAAATAGAAAAGGTGCAATCCAGAGGAAGTCTTACCTCAGGGCACCTCTAACATTTTTTAATGTTAATGAAAAGATGAGACTTCACAAGACACAACGATCAAAGTGCATTCACCACATTATGAATATTTCTGTTTGATTCTGAAACTGTTTCAGGATCCCAGGATGGGGAGCATATCCTATTTGTTTTAACATCATAAGAGTTAAAGAAAGACATTGAGAAAGTAGGCCATACTGGCAGCTGTAAACAGCTTTTTCACGTTTGTAAGTTTATTTTTTTTAGACCATGACTTCTGAGTCCTCCAAATGACAGAATTATCATGATAAGAACGAGTCATCCTTGAACAAAGGATACTTGTTTTCTGGAATGTTGCATATTTTTAGTCCTAGTTTGTAATTTTCCATCACTCATGATCATGTTCTATTTTAAATTACATGTACTTTACATTTCTAAAAGCAATATTATTTATTACAGTGAACTAATCCCTGTAATGCTACATATAAATGGTCTTTAACACGCAAAACAAACATACTTTAGATTCAATGGGCCTATGTAACCCTCGTTCCCTGAAGGAGGGAACGGAAAAGTCACGTCCCAATTTGTCGGTCACTAACTAGACTCGGCGTGGCTGAAAGGGAACACAAGTTATGTAAATCCTTTATAAATTTGTGTCAAATGTTGCTCTGGATTTTATATGATATGTACGCATAGCGAAGGTCAGGGGTTCAATTCCCAGGCAACTGACAAAATGTGCTTTTGGAATGCAGTGTAAGTATTTTAAATGATATTTTAAAGTAATATTATTTATTACAGTAAACAAATCCCTGTAATGATACATATAAAACCTCTTTAATAACACACATACTATAGCTTCAATGGGCCTATGAAACAATCCATTATAAATCTGTGTCAACTGTTGCTCTGAGTTTGATATGATAACATAAATATCACATAAAATTCAGTATTTAGCCAAGGTCAAGGGCGCACACACACACACACACACACACACACACACATATATATATGTGTGTGTGTGTGTGTGTGTATGTACGTATGTGTGCCTTTGACCTTGGCTATATATATGCAGTGTATAGCCAAGGTCAGGGGTTCAATTCCCAGGCAATTGACAAAATGTTCTTTTTGAATGCAATATAAGTTGCTTTGGATATTGTGATAACAAAACATAAAACTGTAATACAAATGTTTATTTATAATGAACTATCAATCATGTGTTATTAATGTAATCATTAAAATTAGGAAAATTAAATCATTTTTATCATCAATTATTATACTATTTTTGATGACGGTATAAACCAGTAAAAAGTATATGCGCTTCATATTTTTGAAATAAATGTTAGATGAAATTTTATACGACAGACATCTATGCACTCAAATGTTGAAAATAGCCATTGATTATTATGATCACCCAGAACCTTGAATGAAAGGCCACTAATATTCCGCTTGCTTGTTATGCTACGATTAGTTTCCTGGCAGTAAGGAGGAAAAAACATCACACTCTCACTCACAGCTCTGTGCAAATCTCTCGCTCGAGGTTGCTGTCAGCTCTAATGCTCCTGAAGTGCTGTGAATTGGCCCTGAGACTTAATGAGTGTGGATTTTGTCTGGGAATCCACCTACATCAGCTTATTGTTGGTAAAGACTAGGCCTGTGATGATTCCTGGCATTACTGTTTTGAAAACCTTCATTCACAAAAGTACACTGTAACGAATGGGACTGACAAGGGCGGATCCATGTGAGAGCTTTTATTTATTGGCATAGTCAAACAAAGGCAGGGTCTCACGATGGCAGACAGGGATAGCGAAGACAACAGCATCCGCCCTCCATGGCTGAACGGGCGGCAGAGATGCCCACTAGGGCGGAGCAGATGGCCGGGCAGAGCGGGCGGAGCCACGACTCTCCAGATCGAAGCTTTCGGAGTCAAGTCCCTCCAGGGCAGAGCGAGAGCCCACCAGGGCGGCGCAGGCGGAACAAGAGGCCAGGGCGGCACAGTGGGTGGCACAGGTTAGACAAACGCAAGATAACACTTTATAAAGGGGAGACAATGAGATAAATGAGGGCCTGGAGCTGATTAATCACTATAGAAACTAACAAGACACAAACACAAGGGAAGCAAGGCATAGTGGGAGACAAACGTTCAATATAAAAGTCCACATAACACTAAACAAGCGAACCATTGACAGAAAACATAACACTTACAGAATTAGAGCAGTTTAATACTGAAACTATGTACGTAATACTCGGTTAATTCTCTTTTTCTGGGGAAGCACTGCAGGCAAAAACACTACATTTTCACTACATCAGTAACAAAAATGAGATACAAAAAATTATAATCAAATTATTCTCTCATGTATACATTATTTATTGTAGAAAACTACACATCATTTACTCCAGATTCACTTCAGATTTTACATCTGATTTAAATGTATTATCTTAGATGATCTTAGTCTGAATTTTAAATTGATGTTAACCATGGGTTATTACATTAATTTAATTAGATACTTGACATTAACAACTCAACGAGCAACTGAGTATGGATGGATAAACCAATAATAAATATCACATACAATAATTAGTTTAGCATAGCACAGCTCTGTCACATAGTCAAATAAATATGCATGCAACATCCTAACAAATAAATGCAATTTCCTAATATAAATGCCAACATATTTTCAAATATGAAATACAAATTGTCATTCATCCGGAAATAATATCCAATATTATATTACAATTACAATGTGTGAAAAGTGTCAAGTTCTTGTTAACAAGGGACTAACTAAGGACTAAATGCAGTAATATTTGAACATTTTTTTGATAATGCAACAGATGCTCAACTGATGAGTAGCATCTAACATAATTGTAATTTACTAATAAGAATTAAATATTGCTGTATGCATGGCTGCACCAAAATCCCAGCTTGTCACTTGATTTCCACATCAGCACCGTCAAATGTAATAATGGTGATATGTAGAAAGTTATTTTTGGAACTTTGAACCCTGGAATTCTTAAACAAAGAGAAAAGGCTGTAATTAACCTGAGCTCCCACATGAATTGTTCCCCTCATTCTCTCACCGTAACAGATTTGATAGGGAGGCATGTGTCTGTGACTCGTGAATCTATTTGCGATGTCTCTAGGGAGGACTTTGCCCCAGGCCAGCAGATGTTCTCTCTGTCTTAAACTGTGTTCAGGAAGCACTGATCTGAAGAGGTGGAAGATCTAATTATTCCATCTGGGCTATAGACCTTGGAAGAAACCAAATGAGCCAAGGGCGTCACATCTGCTGAAGAGATTTTATAACCTTTGTACCTATTCATTCTGAAGTATTCTATTGTGACACACTGTAAAAAGCAGGAGCATGTAGATTTTATTTCAGAATAGATTTTTGTTTTTGAGCATCTTATTAAATTGCCTCTACTCAATTAAAACTTGCAACCCAAAAAATATAATTTGCTGAAACTTTATTTACCCTTAAGCAGTGTAGTGTAGGTTTTTTTTTTTTTTTGGTAACACTAGAACAGGGAACACTTATTCACTATTAACTACGTCTTTTTCCTCAATAGATTCTTAATTTGCTGCTTAATAAGGCAGTTGTTCAATTTAGGTATTTGGTACAGTAGGGTTAGCGATGTAAAATTCATGTAGTCATGTAGAATAATTACAACTATTAAATGGCTAATATCCTAGTAATATGCATGCTAATAAGTAACTAGTTAAGAGACCCTTAAAGGTGCCATAGAATGGAAAACTGAATTTACCTTGGCATGGTTGAATAATAACAGTTCAGTACATGAACATAA